>OX376374.1:78377355-78525632 GCA_947369275.1 Nemotelus nigrinus
AACAAGTGTGTGACCCCTGCCACGAAAATAAGTTTTAATAAGTAAAGTTTTTGCGCGGGTTTCTAAAGAAAATATAAAAAAAATGAAAGCCATAACTGCAGTTTGTGCGACAGGTGCATCCGTACGACAGTTATTAATGGTCGTGTTTCGCGACATCGTGACGGCGAAAATGCCGGAATCCAAATGTATGTCAAAACTGAAAGACCTCGTACCGGTTATGCCGAAAAGTCGGAAACTATCCAAGTTGGAGATAATTCAGCATGTGACGATAAAATTAGTGTTCTATTTTGAAATAACAGTGCATCCGCGTAAAGAGCGTTAATGAGATTGCTAAAGTGAATGCACGGAAGCAGTACAAATGGATTATTAAAAGTGACAAGTGACAGACTCCATCTGGTTCTTCTCTTTCGAATACGAGAGATTGTATTTAGCGGGTTTCGAAGTAGCGTTTGCAGCAGATAATGGCCCGGGACTACGATCATGTATTCAAATTGCTAATAATTGATGATAGTGGTTGTTCCAACATTGTGCACAATGCACAAACTATGGAGCCACCAAAAAAATTTTCCACAACCTATGCACCAATGCACAAAAATTGAATCCTTGAATACAGGATAATTGAGTTGCTGCAACAGTGGTGTTGAAAAGTCATCTTTACTCATACGATTTTCGGATGACATGTTCTTTGGTATTACAACAATTCTTGTTCTCTGGTATTACAACTCTGATATTACAACAATTGGAGTTGATTTCAAAATTCGAACAGTTGTAATAGACTGGCAACGTGTGAAACTACAAGTATGGGACACTGCTGGACAGGAACGATTCCGGACAATAACCAGTACATATTATCGTGGAACGCATGGTGTCAGAATCGTTTACGATGTAACCAATGGCGATTCATTTGCAAATGTATGTCGATGGGTGCAGGAGATCGAAAACAATTGAGATGTTAATAAAATTTTTAGTCGGCAATAAGAACGATGATCCCGCCCGTAAAGTTGTCTTGACCGAAGATGCTGAGCGTTATGCGCGACATATTATGTATTATAATTAAATATATATTATAATTAAAATTTTGAATTTAATACTAAATTAAAATGGAGATATATATATTAACTAGATTCAAAATTAATATTTAAAAGAGTTTCAGTGGATCCCGTACCACGGTCGACCGTCGTCCTGGACTCCGGTGAGTTACATTGGTTATATATTTGATTTTCTTTACTTAATTTTAATTCGATTTGTTAATTTGAGATACAGTTATTTTTATTAATTTCAATATTTCATTTAGAGTTTTCTTTTGGAATTTATATATAATCTTGAATATGGCTGGAATTATTTTTTCTCTTGAATATTGTTTTCTTTATTTTTTTAGTTGAAGATATATTTATAATTTTTTTTAAATTTTGCCTGTTTTTCTTTCGATCAATTTTTTTTGTCTAGGTTGATCATGGACTTGCTAAGTCCATTCTTATAGGTTCAGTGGAGCCATGTGTGGGTTCCTTTTTCCCCCTTTTCCTGTAGGTTTTTCCCTTATGCTGTGTCTTTTTTTTTCTTGTTGTTATATGTTATATGCGTGACACAGCTAGGGCTTGACCTGCCCCTCAACCTACCCACGACACCGGTGACTAGTCGGCACCTTAAGTCACGCGAGGGTAGCAGGTCAGGTTAAAAATTTCTGTTGTGGTGGCGGCTGTTCACAGCTGTTCCGCAACAGCCCTCCCCCATCCACCAGAGACAAAGTATTCGTTCAAACTACCAGTGTCGAAAAATTTACTATGATAGGATCAACTAATCCTGTTGCCATCTATATGACTTTTCATCGATCGATACCTGATACCAAACTTTTCCTGGCTAATCTTAAATAGTCGGTTTTCCACTTCGCCTGACTGAAGCATGAATTTGTCGAAAATTTTATTAAGAAATGATAAAACGTCTATTAAACATGCACCCACTAGGGGGCCAACCTTTTCGGTAAAGCTGGACATGAGTCACAACCCCGGTAGGGTTGGAGTGCAGTCACGAGGAGAGCTTCAGCACAGCCGGAGAAGCCAACTGGCTAACCAAAAAGGATCTAAACATTTTTAGTGTTACTTTCAGTTTTCCCGGCGGATTTCATTTAACCGTATCTAAGAAACTAGGCCGCTTTTTCCCATATTTGTATGGGAACAACTCAGAAAGATCCTCAAATACATGCTAGACCAAAAAAAAAATTTTTTTGGAAAAAATGGATGTTTTTGCCTAATTTCCCCTATAAAAAAATTTGTTCGCCCTTCAAATATCACTATTGAACTCCCCGATCACTTTCAATCATCGAAAGCGCTGTAAAAGCAGTTTTTGCCAATCTATGGCCAAAAAACCCCTTACTCCCCTACAAAACCGAAATTTTTGTATCACAGCAATAGGTCTTGGCTCGTTATGTCCCAAACCACACTAACCCAAAATTAGCCGATTTTGTCCGATTTCAGCTACTTTTGCCCTAAAAACTTTTTGAATATTTGAATAAAATACTTTCCCAATTTCTCCTATCAAAAATTTTTTCGTCCTTAAAATATCACTAATATACTTCCCGACCACTTTCAATCATCGAAAGCGCTTTAAAGGCAATTTTTGCCAAACTATGGCCAAAAAACCCCTTTCTCCATTACAAAACCTAAATTTTTGTATCACAGCAATAGGTCTTGGCCAGTTATGCCCCAAACCACACTAACCCAAAATTGGCCGATTTTACCCGATTTCAGCTACTTTTGCTCTAAAAACCTTTTTGAATAATTGAATAAAATACTTTCCCAATTTCTCCTATCAAAAATTTTTTCGTCCTTAACATATCACTAATATACTTCCCGACCACTTTCAATCACCGAAAGCGCTGTAAAGGCAGTTTTTGCCAAACTATGGCCAAAAAAACCCTTACTCCCCTACAAAACGTAAATTTTTGTAACACAGCAATAGGTCTTGGCCCGTTATGTCCCAAACAACTCTAACTTAAACTTGGCCGATATTGTCCGATTTCAGCTACTTTTGCCCTAAACCTAAAGTCCCAAAATACTCGCAAGCACGAAAATACTCTATACAATAATATGCGATACGAAAATACTTGCAAGTTCCAAAATACTCGATACGAGTATATACTCGTATCGAATATTTTGGAACGATACGTTATTTTCGTATTCGAATATTTTGGAACGATACGTTATTTTCGTATTCGAATATTTTGGAACGATACGTTATTTTCGTATTCGAATATTTTGGAACGATACGTTATTTTCGTATTCGAATATTTTGCAACGAAACGTTATTTTCGTATTCGAATATTTTGGAACGATACGTTATTTTCGTATTCGAATATTTTGGAACGATCCGTTATTTTCGTATTCGAATATTTTGTAACGATACGTTACTTTCGTATTCGAATATTTTGGAACGATACGTTTTTTTCGTATTCGAATATTTTGGAACGATATGGAACTATACGAGTATATACTAGTATCGAGTATTTTCGTACTTGCAAATATTTTCGTCTCGCGTACGAGATACTCGTGAGTATGAAAGCACTTGAAAGTATGAAATACGAGTTTATATTAATATAAGGATACTATTACGTCACTGTTTGATTGAAATGAATTAAATGGACGAAATTTATTGTGTAAATTCTTGATTACATGTATAGTCCTCAAAAATACTCGTATCTAGTATTTTTGAATTTCGTACTAGGTACTGGCTGTTCCAAAAAAATACCTGTTCCAGTATATACGCCTCATCTCTAATATATATATATATATATATATATATATATATATATATATATATATATATATATATATATATATATGTATATAAATATATATATATATATATATAAATATAGATATATATATATATATATATATATATATATATATATATAAATATATATATATATATATATATATATATATATATATATATATATATATATATATATATATATATATATATATATATATATATATATATATATATATATATATATATATATATATATATATATATATATATATATATATATATATATATATATTGTTACGTTGTAACAATGGGTGCGCGTTCACTTTGAAAAAAAAAAAAAAAATACCGCCTTCCCCGGGGAAGGCTGAGTCATGACGGGCAATCCACCACTCCACTAAGTAGGAGTTTGTTACCACCACTCCGTAGAAAGGTTTAATAGGGCCGTGGTAGCACCCGACTTGTGTGATATACTTGTCGGATGCTAACCACCTAGCTGTTAAGTTACTTTTAACAATACTTACGTTACGCACCGGATCTGGTATGAACCTACTCGGCCCCATTCCAAGGAGTCTAGGGGGCCATCAAATGACGTCATCCTGTTGTAGCATCACGACTTCTCGACGACCGTCGAGGAACGGGCAACTCGAGATATTGCCCCAAGGCGAGTGCTCGGTTCGGGGCCGTGCACGTCGCTGTGACGAGTACCGGACGACCTGGAAGGAAAAGATGAAACGATCACAAAGTATCGTGTCCGGGATGCACAAGGAACAACCAAAAGAAAAACAAAAGAAAGAATACTTATCTGATCCGACCACAGACTCTGCCACCAGCGATCGCCAATCTCAGTGAGGCCGGATGGCTCAGCAGGCGTCGGAGCTGCCGTGCAACTTCCGATGCCATCACCACAGCTACTTCAGGCAGGCGCGCAGCATCCACCGGCTCCGCGAACATGCTCCCGAACACCATTTAAACATATATTTCGCGAAATACACGGCTATCACAAACTCACGTCTCACGAAACCGATATACAAATTGACAGTCGAGAACATAAATAAACATCGGAAACCGACACAATCCAAAAGTCAATGAAATCCAGGGGTGGATTAACGACGACCACGGTAAATTATTGGATTGGTGGAAATCCTCGATCGGCACGTGGAGAAAGTATATTCACCCAGTCGTACGGGAAAGAAGAATGTACGGGACTCGAGCTAGAAAGTAGAAAGCAGCGGTACCCGATGAAGGAAAAATTTGGCATTCTGTGTGCGACAGTGGTAACGAGCAGATCGATAAATTCTGGAAAAAACTATCAGGTACGGAAATCCAAAATTCTGTGTGCGACAGTGGTAACGAGCAGATCGATAAATTCTGGAAAAACTATCAGGTACGGAAATCCAAAATTCTGTGTGCGACCGTGGTAACGAGCAGATCGATAAATTCTGGAAAAACTATCAGGTACGGAAATCCAAAATTCTGTGTGCGACAGTGGTAACGAGCAGATCGATAAATTCTGGAAAAACTATCAGGTACGGAAATCCAAAATTCTGTGTGCGACAGTGGTAACGAGCAGATCGATAAATTCTGGAAAAACTATCAGGTACGGAAATCCAAAATTCGGTGTGCGACAGTGGTAACGAGCAGATCGATAAATTCTGGAAAAACTATCAGGTACGGAAATCCAAAATTCTGTGTGCGACAGTGGTAACGAGCAGATCGATAAATTCTGGAAAAACTATCAGGTACGGAAATCCAAAATTCTGTGTGCGACAGTGGTAACGAGCAGATCGATAAATTCTGGAAAAACTATCAGGTACGGAAATCCAAAATTCTGTGTGCGACAGTGGTAACGAGCAGATCGATAAATTCTGGAAAAAACTATCAGATACGGAAATCCAAAATTCTGTGTGTGACAGTGGTAACGAGCAGATCGATAAATTCTGGAAAAACTATCAGGTACGGAAATCCAAATTTCTGTGTGCGACAGTGGTAACGAGCAGATCGATAAATTCTGGAAAAACTATCAGGTACGGAAATCCAAAATTCTGTGTGCGACAGTGGTAACGAGCAGATCGATAAATTCTGGAAAAAACTATCAGATACGGAAATCCAAAATTCTGTGTGCGGCAGTGGTAACGAGCAGATCGATAAATTCTGGAAAAACTATCAGGTACGGAAATCCAAAATTCTGTGTGCGACAGTGGTAACGAGCAGATCGATAAATTCTGGAAAAACTATCAGTATCAGTTTCACGTACGGAAATTCTGTGTGCGGCAGTGGAAACGAGCAGGTCAGTGATTTACCAATTCTTAAAAAAAAGCATCCGAAAATCAGCGGGAATCGAAGGAAGAAGGTTAGTTCCTGTTTTAGAATTTAGAATAGATTTCATTTAGATCTAAGTAGTTCTGCATAGAGATAAGAGAAAATTTTCAAAACTTGTCACACAACCAGTATTTTTCGAATCATATTCTTGTGTAAAAAAGATTGTTACGGTGGATTGGTGGAATTCGTTATTTAACATAAGCTAACGTAGCGTAGGCGTTAGAGTTGGAAATTGTTTCGGTGTTAGTAATATCGCGAAATCGCGTTGAGAAAATAAAGATTTTGTCATCTATTTACGAGATCGTATTTTTCAAAATTTTTCAAAAAGTGGTATCAAACGTTTCGTGGTTTGATGGTTCGGCGTCGGTGAAATAGAGGGGCTGTGCTACACGCAACAGCGATCCCCATTCCCAGATTTTCTGACCTCGGTGAGCCGTAAGCTCACTCGGCGGCTCGTGGTCCATTTTTGGGGTGAGTGAGTGGCGCCCACGCCCAGTCTCCTGAGCGAACCCGGGACCCAAACGGACCAGGCCGAAGGTCAATACCCCCTCAATTAGGCGGGGTGGGTAATAAATTGGCGCCCAACGTGGGGCCTAAAAGGAGATTACCGCGGGGTAATGTCTTTGAAATTTCCGTTGGTAAAAACAGTGAAAGTGTGAAAATCGGAAAATTAGTGTCAAAAAAATTAGTTGGACTAGGAAAAGCGGTTAACAAGTTGAAGATCGGGGATCTTAGATCAAATTACAAATTCCAAGCAGAGCGTGCAAGGAGCGACAGCTAGGCGGCGAGGATTGCGAGACAGAATAAAAGCGGCTGATTTTTTTTGGCTTATAATTTTAATCAAGATCCACTTTGAAATAAAAATTTGTGTTTTATTCTACTCTTAAGTAACATACGAACTTAGCATTTTTAACTTAAGCACCTAGCAGTGGGGAAAATCCAGTATGGCGTCGAAAACCAGGATTCTAATCGACAGACTCAGCCAGGAGGAGTTGGCATACGAACTAGAAATCCGAGGGCAACCTACCGGAACTGTGGAGGCCATGAGAAAGACGCTTCGGGTGGCGCTCCGGGCTGAGACTTCGGTGGATACGTCGCTGATTACAACTCGAGCCTATCCTTTTACATTGGAAGAGGACTTGGAAGCCGTCAAAGAGAAGCTGGAAGAAATCCCAACCCTGACCGCAACCTTTACGGGCACCCCACAATCGTCGGAATTTATCAAAATCAAGTCGAAAGTTGAATTTGGAATGCGGCGATTGCAAAACGCACATCACGAGGCTGAGGAGATGGGAGAAGAAGCCCACAAGCTGAGAGTTCGGTTGATCATGGCTATGGGGGAACTTCTGGTTAAAGCGGAAGGAGAAGATGGTGAATTGGAAGCGGAACCGGAACCAGACCATGGAAGTATTGGCGATCGCGATGGACAGAACCAGGGTGACGAGCCTGCGAGGGAAGCCGTCAGGATCCGAGAGCCAATCCAGGATGGGGATGGACCGGGGAACCCTTTATTTTCCACACCCAGAGCGACTGTTGGGGCGTCCAAGGGACAGGATGTGGCTAAATGGGGCCTTCGCTATAATGGCGACTCTGGGTCCTTGAGTGCCTTTCTGGAGAGAGCCGAAGAGTTGCGGGAAGCCAGAGGAATATCATCAAGGCAGTTATTCCAGTCAGCAGTCATATTATTCGAAGGGAAAGCGCTGATTTGGTATCGGGCAAATCGGACGCGCGTCAACTCTTGGCAAGAGTTGGTCGCGGAGATGCGCGCCGAGTTCCTGCCTCCAGACTACGACGACCGGCTTCTCCTGGAAATAGGGAGACGCACTCAAGGGCCGGATGAAACAATTGGTGAATACGTGTCAGCAATGGAGGGGTTGTTCCGACGCCGTGCCACTTCTTGCACAGAGGAAGACAAATTGAAGATCCTCCGCAAGAACATAGCCCCGTTCTGCCAAACCCAATTGGCGCTGACATCCGTGAAGACCATTGCAGACCTAGTCAAAGTTGGACGTTCGTTGGAGGCAATACGAGTCGCGGTGGAAGCATATATGCCACCCCCTACGCGGAAATCCCAACGACTCCTAGAACCGGATCTGGCGTACGTGGGAGTTAATCCTGGACCAAACCTTGCCTCCTTACAGAGAGAAGAAATACGCTGTTGGAACTGCCAAGGTCTCGGGCATACGACCAGAACTTGTTCAGAGCCTCAGAAGTGCTTTGGTTGTGGCCGAGTGGGGGTGAGGAAGGCAACCTGCCCTAATTGTCGAGGAGCGCAAAACCCAGGGCGAAATTTCAGAGGTCGTTCCGATACAAACCAGGGTAGAGTCAATTCCCAAGGTAGTACCGGTAGAGTAGGGCCAATAGCCTCAACACGCCAACAGTCGGGAAACGAGCGGTGTGCTCAGTAGGCGGCAACCTGAGCACTAAATCGGTAGAAAACGAAGCCGCGGTGGGCGCACAGGTTAGTTATCTATTAAACAGGAAGCAAGGGGATAATAGGCCATATATTGAGGTGGAAATTTTAGGACACAAGTTCCTTGGGCTGGTGGACTCGGGGGCTTCCCATTCGGTGATGGGTGGAGAAGGATGGCGGGTTTTGGAACAGATGGGAGTGGAGCTGTTGAAATCCGAGCAACAGTCCATCAGAATGGCGAATAATCAGGGGTGCTCAATCGCGGGAACAGTGGCCATACCGGTGAAGCTGGAGGGGAAGGTGGATTGGTTAAGAGTGCTGGTGGTCCCCGAACTCCCACATCCTTTAATACTCGGGGTAGATTTTTTGCGACAGTTTGGACTGGTTATGACTCTGAGGAAAGAGCACTGGGAGTTCGTTGGAACGTTAGAGGGAGGAGGGACAGAACAGCTGAAACCAAGAAGCCACCTGACCGAGAAGGAAGAAGGCATACTCAGTCAGTTGGTGCAGAAGGAGTTTGAAGACATGGGGGAGGGTATTGGCTGTACAGACAGAGTTGAACATGTCATCCGGACTTCGGCACTACCGATAAAACAGCGATATTACCCTGTTTCGCCTGCGGTTCAGCAACATATTGATTCAGAGCTGAACGAAATGCTAACCCAAGGTATAGTCGAGCCATCCTCTAGTCCCTGGGCTTCGCCCATAATCCTAGTCAAGAAGAAAGATGGCAAGTATCGTTTTTGCGTAGACTACCGCAAACTGAATGCAGTCACGGAGCATGATGCCTATCCATTGCCATATGTGTCGGCTACGCTGGATAAATTACGGGATGCAAAGTACCTGTCATCGCTTGATGTTAAGTCCGCGTACTGGCAGGTGCCCATGGCAGAACAGTCCCGGAAATACACAGCCTTCACGGTACCACATCGTGGTTTGTTTCAATTTCGGCGGATGCTTTTCGGGCTTCAAAATGCACCGGCGACCTGGCAACGTCTGATAGACCAAGTCCTAGGTCCAGAATTAGAACCGTACGTATTCACATATCTCGACGATATAATAGTGGTAACGCAAGACTTCGGGAAACATGTGGAAATTTTGAAGGAGGTGTTTAGTCGCTTAAAGGGGGCCGGCCTTAAAGTCTCCAAGGAGAAGTGTGAATTCTGCCGCCCACAACTAAAGTACTTGGGCTACGTTGTGGATGAGAAAGGCCTGAATGTGGATCCCGACAAGGTGAAGTGTGTGATGGAGATCCCTGCGCCTACCAATGTGAAGGGGGTACGCCAGTTTATGGGAATGGTCTCGTGGTACAGGAGGTTTATACCCGACTTTGCCACGATGACGGCACCACTGACGAATCTTCTCAAGAAAAATCAGAAGTTCGAGTGGACCCAAGACTGCGAGACGGCTTTTACACAGGCAAAGGTGAAATTGTCAACAGCACCCATCCTCACTTGCCCGGATTACAATCTGCCTTTCGTGATCCAGACGGACGCATTGGACTTGGGCTTGGGGGCGGTGTTGTCGCAGAAGTACGCCGATGGCGAGAGGGTAATATGTTATTTGAGTCGGTCCTTGTCGAAGGCGGAAAGACGGTATTCAACTACTGAGAAGGAATGTCTGGCGGTAATTTGGGCAGTGGAGAAATTGCGGCCATACGTGGAAGGAGCCAAGTTTTCGGTAATCACGGATCATTACTCACTAGTGTGGTTGAATAACCTCAAGGATCCGATGGGACGTCTGGCCAGGTGGGCTGTGCGACTTCAACAATACCCGTTCGAAATCATTCATAGGAAGGGAAAGGAGCATCTGGTGCCTGATGCACTGTCTCGACTGTTGCCAGAGAATCAAAGGGCCGTGGTAGAAACACAAGAAGACCGTTGGTATCTAGGATTGAAGGAGAAAATAACTAAGGCCCCAGCGCAGTACGCGGATTGGAGAGTAACGAATGGACAGATATGGAAACATCTGCCAGGACGTTATCCGGAATTGGAGGGAGCCGAGGCGTGGAAGAGGGTAGTAACTAAAACGGAGAGAAAGAAAATTTTATAGAGGTGTCATGATGATCCCAGGGCGGGACACATGGGGATTAGTCGCACACTGGGTAGGGTAGCAGCTCGATATTATTGGCCAAAGATGTCGACGGATGTGGCGATCTATGTTCGTAGATGCAAAACCTGTCAAGCTAATAAAGTGGAGAGGAAAGCTCCAGCGGGGCTCATGTCCTCTCGACAAGGGGAACCACAGCAGCCTTGGGAGATGGTTTGCGTGGATTTGGTGGGGCCATTCCCACGTTCTAGCCACGGGCATACGTTTATTCTGACCGTCCTAGATTATGTCTCCAAATTTACCTTGTTGTTTCCTTTACGGCAGGCGACGGCTGCGGCGGTAACTAAAGTCCTGGAGGATCAAGTATTCTTACTATTTGGGGCACCTAAGTGGTTAGTATGTGACAATGGTGTTCAGTTCCGGGGAAAGCAACTGCAACAAATGGTCACCAACTATGGGACTCAAATCAAGTATACCGCGCTTTATCACCCACAAGCCAATCCAGCCGAACGAAGGAACCAAGACATAAAGCGGATGCTACGATCTTACATTGCGGAGAACCATCGGGCATGGGACCAGAATCTGGCAAAGATCGCATGCGCACTCCGTACTTACAAACATGAAGTGACGCAAATCACTCCATATTTCTGTAACTTCGGCAGGGACATGGTGACGTACCATGACGGCCAAGAACAGCCAGGAGAGGGGCAGGCGGCAGTAGAACCCGAGGCTAGGGCCGAAGAGCTCGCCAGAGTACGCATGGATGTGTTGGAGCGCATGAAACACGCAACTACGCGGAGTGCTCATAGATACAATCTGCGCAGGCGGGAAGTAACGTTCGCGGAAGGAAAGGCCGTGTGGCGGAAAAACTATACCCTCTCGGACGCAACAAAATTCTATTCGGCAATTCGTCCGGGATCACTAACGTCCCGCTGCCTACCTATCATGGGATATAGGCACCAGATATTGACGTCACGTCGAGGAACCTAAAAGAAACCGTGAAAGTGCGATTTAGTAGGCGAATTTATGAAATAGCAATAGGTTGGAGAGACTCAATCAGATGGAATTAAGGATAGCTAGATGGGAATCAGCGGGATTAGAGAGCTCTAAGTAAAAGGAAAAGAAAATTAGCCATAACCACATAGATTTAGTTAGAATTTAGAAAAGTTATAGTGTCCCAGGTAGCATCAGATAGAAGTACTGAGTGTTAGGTGAAGCGGGGTAGAAACATAGTGCATTAGTAAGAATGAATTAAAAGTTAGATTAGGCCAATATTAGTTATTAGCGAACAGTATCCATGAAATTATGAACCAAAACAAAAAAATTTGTTGAAAGAATAATTAAAACACGTTCAGATAGAAGGCAACTCAATAGTCAAATTTGAATCTCGAACAAACTCAATTTAACAAAGTAAAGCGAGCCAGATATAGCATATGAAAATAGAAAAGAATTAGCAACGTCAAATGGAAATAGATAAGAGAGAACGAGATCCATCATATGAAAATAGAATAGAATCTTGGATTAGTAGGAGTTAGAAGTTAAAGTGAGGGTGGTCGTAGAAACATGCATAGAATTTTGGATTAGACATTGAACCAACAGAATTTTATTTGGATTAGTAGTTAGAAGTTAGAGTTAATGTTGTTTTAAAACAGGCATGTTCCAAGTAGAATAGGATTACAGATTAAACACTACACTGATGGAATTTTAGTTGAATTCGGAGTTAGGAGCTAGAACTAGTGTTGCTTTATAAGCAGGCATACTCAAAGTAGAATAGGGTCTCGGAATATACATTCAGCAAATGGAAACTGTAGTGGAACTGGGAGGTTATGAAATAGAACTAGTGTCGTTTTACCAACACACATACACGAATTAGAATATGGGCTAGAAGTAGGTACACCACAAATGAAATGTTAAATTGAATTGCGAATTAGGAAAGGAGTTATGTGTTGCTGTACGAACATACCTACTCAAAGTCGAATAGGAACTGGGGTTAGAACTTATGATTATAATTAGAAAATCTATATACACGCGCGTAATCAATTACACAGTGCGACAACGAGGCGTTAGGTAATTAATCCAGCGCTGCGTCAGGCGAACCATCAAAACCGACTACGAGATCCGACGTATGGCATTTTCGATGCAAGACTATCACGTAACCGTTAGACTAGATACTCGAGTTTATATTTACCGGTACAGTCACGACAACGATATCGGTAAAGGATTTCCGGGGAAATCCTTTTCGGGTAAGGGGGAGTTGTTACGTTGTAACAATGGGTGCGCATTCACTTTGAAAAAAAAAAAAAATACCGCCTTCCCCGGGGAAGGCTGAGCCATGACGGGCAATCCACCACTCCACTAAGTAGGAGTTTGTTACCACCACTCCGTAGAAAGGTTTAATAGGGCCGTGGTAGCACCCGACTTGTGTGATATACTTGTCGGATGCTAACCACCTAGCTGTTAAGTTACTTTTAACAATACTTACGTTACGCACCGGATCTGGTATGAACCTACTCGGCCCCATTCCAAGGAGTCTAGGGGGCCATCAAATGACGTCATCCTGTTGTAGCATCACGACTTCTCGACGACCGTCGAGGAACGGGCAACTCGAGATATTGCCCCAAGGCGAGTGCTCGGTTCGGGGCCGTGCACGTCGCTGTGACGAGTACCGGACGACCTGGAAGGAAAAGATGAAACGATCACAAAGTATCGTGTCCGGGATGCACAAGGAACAACCAAAAGAAAAACAAAAGAAAGAATACTTATCTGATCCGACCACAGACTCTGCCACCAGCGATCGCCAATCTCAGTGAGGCCGGATGGCTCAGCAGGCGTCGGAGCTGCCGTGCAACTTCCGATGCCATCACCACAGCTACTTCAGGCAGGCGCGCAGCATCCACCGGCTCCGCGAACATGCTCCCGAACACCATTTAAACATATATTTCGCGAAATACACGGCTATCACAAACTCACGTCTCACGAAACCGATATACAAATTGACAGTCGAGAACATAAATAAACATCGGAAACCGACACAATCCAAAAGTCAATGAAATCCAGGGGTGGATTAACGACGACCACGGTAAATTATTGGATTGGTGGAAATCCTCGATCGGCACGTGGAGAAAGTACATTCACCCAGTCGTACGGGAAAGAAGAATGTACGGGACTCGAGCTAGAAAGTAGAAAGCAGCGGTACCCGATGAAGGAAAAATTTGGCATTCTGTGTGCGACAGTGGTAACGAGCAGATCGATAAATTCTGGAAAAAACTATCAGGTACGGAAATCCAAAATTCTGTGTGCGACAGTGGTAACGAGCAGATCGATAAATTCTGGAAAAACTATCAGGTACGGAAATCCAAAATTCTGTGTGCGACCGTGGTAACGAGCAGATCGATAAATTCTGGAAAAACTATCAGGTACGGAAATCCAAAATTCTGTGTGCGACAGTGGTAACGAGCAGATCGATAAATTCTGGAAAAACTATCAGGTACGGAAATCCAAAATTCTGTGTGCGACAGTGGTAACGAGCAGATCGATAAATTCTGGAAAAACTATCAGGTACGGAAATCCAAAATTCTGTGTGCGACAGTGGTAACGAGCAGATCGATAAATTTTGGAAAAACTATCAGGTACGGAAATCCAAAATTCTGTGTGTGACAGTGGTAACGAGCAGATCGATAAATTCTGGAAAAACTATCAGTATCAGTATCAGGTACGGAGATTCTGTGTGCGGCAGGGGAAACGAGCAGGTCAGTGATTTACCAATTCTTAAAAAAAGCATCCGAAAATCAGCGGGAATCGAAGGAAGAAGGTTAGTTCCTGTTTTAGAATTTAGAATAGATTTCATTTAGATCTAAGTAGTTCTGCATAGAGATAAGAGAAAATTTTCAAAACTTGTCACACAACCAGTATTTTTCGAATCATATTCTTGTGTAAAAAAGATTGTTACGGTGGAGTGGTGGAATTCGTTATTTAACATAAGCTAACGTAGCGTAGGCGTTAGAGTTGGAAATTGTTTCGGTGTTAGTAATATCGCGAAATCGCGTTGAGAAAATAAAGATTTTGTCAACTATTTACGAGATCGTATTTTTCAAAATTTTTCAAAAAGTGGTATCAAACGTTTCGCGGTTTGATGGTTCGGCGTCGGTGAAATAGAGGGACTGTGCTACACGCAACAGCGATCCCCATTCCCAGATTTTCTGACCTCGGTGAGCCGTAAGCTCACTCGGCGGCTCGTGGTCCATTTTTGGGGTGAGTGAGTGGCGCCCACGCCCAGTCTCCTGAGCGAACCCGGGACCCAAACGGACCAGGCCGAAGGTCAATACCCCCTCAATTAGGCGGGGTGGGTAATAATATATATATATATATATATATATATATATATATATATATATATATATATATATATATATATTTATATATATATTATATATATATATATATATATATATATATATATATATATATATATATATATATATATATATATATATATATATATATATATATATATGTATATTTGTACACATTTGCGATAGAGGCGCAAAAACTCAACGATTATTACAGCTTCGCACCTCCCTCCTCTTATCTCAACCGGGCTTGGGACCGGCTATGGCAGATTTACAGTGCTCGTTACATCATTATTTTTTTTAATTATCATGTTACTATTTCATATTTCATTTTCATATGTATGGCATATGCTGAAAATGCCCCCTTTAGTAGTAGTACAAACCGGGTGATGCTTTCGTTCCCACGACGATTGCCAAGCTACTATTAACGCGAACGAAATAAACAGGCGTATTTGGAATCTAAACACTTCACGCATTCTCTAACAATAGTTATATTTTAATAATGTTATACCGTTCACTCATGAACTTTATTTTCTTTCCCCACAACCAAACCGCACAACTTAAAATTGCTTAATCTAATTATGTATGCACATAAACTTAATGAAATAATCACTCGACACTGCCACTCATATGCACAAGGCACTAAATGCTATATTTTTTTGAACGCAACTCCCGATCACGAATTATACAACGTTTTCTGAATGCGCGGCTTGAACACGCTCGATTTTATAAAACTCAAATTGACAGTCCCAGTTACTGGAACGATGCAGGAACAACTGGGAATGTCAGAACACTGCGTTCTCACCCATATTAGTAAAATTGTTTCTGGCACAGTCACGTACAGTATACGTATATGCTATTCGCATATCCTCTATACTTTTATACATAGATATAGAGAGGAATGGATACGAAATGGGCCGAGAGAAATGAAGCAATTTTCGACCTCTGGTGTAGTTGTGTGAGCGAGAGGTCGCAATGTGTTTGTATGACGAGGGCGGCGTGAAATATTGTAAAATTACAGGGCAACTTTTTTGGTGCAAATAAAAATTTGTTAATATTGATGTAATGTAATTCACGTCAATAGCGAATCAATGAGTTTCGATTTGCATTAAAACTGTGCGTAGTATTTTATTTAGCTGTGCGGCAGCTGAACAGGTTTTTTTTTATGAAAATGATTAGCTCTGAGCAGAGCTGAAGTCTGTTCGCGTACTTTCAGTCACAGAATTTTTGTGAATCATGTGGTGGGGGATATTCAGGAAAAGTACGAAAACGCTCTGATTGCATTTCCGGAAAAGATTCAGTTGTCGGTTTTTGTGAGAACAATAGTAATTATAAAGTCATTCTAAGTGGTGATAAATTATCGCCACAAAAATATTCGATCTTCAAAACAACATTACGCAAAAATATGTTGCGTGCCGCGCACATTTGGAAATTTTTACTCGCGACACGCGTTTCACATTTTTCACTGTTTTTCAATAGCTCAGACTCTACTGAAATTTACTGAAAGAGGCGAAATTTTCAGCATTGAGTAAAACGAAGTACATAAACGGCTTCATTGCAATTAATTGTAGCACGCGAACAGACCTAATTGTTGCCGTGTTGCCACATAACGCAGATCACTAAGCATAATTCCGTGAAAAAAAACTTCACTTGGATTTATTTGGTAGAGAAATTCTAAATTCAATTTCAGCGGCACTGAGTCACTTTATTAGGCTCAAAAACTATTCAAATAAAACAATCTGAAATAAATGTTTTAATCTAACGAGTATTAAAAAACTTTCAAATTATATATACACTCAAGACATTTACGCGCAAATAATGTTAGAAAATTCTCGGCATCCACAAAAAACAAACAATTTATAGAGGTTATTGATTTGTGATCTGGTTCCCTTCTAGTCTATAAATCTGCATAGACAACGTATATCGTCTCTAAAGCTAAAGCCGATAATATTTTATTGTATTATTTAAAATGGTATTATTTTGTAATTTTGAAGGTACATTTTTATCCCTTCAAATGCGCTCAAGCTGTATAGCCTTTGTCTGAAAAAATCACTTCACATATCGCGGCGTCTATTTCGACACAAGTTTTACTTGCAATATTTGCTGTGGTAAATTCAAATATTGTTTACTTACCGGAAAAAAGAAATCGCCCTCGCACTGCGTTTATAATCACTATCACAATTCACAACACTACACTTCAATTTGCTCAATACGAATATTAACGCTTCCACTCGCCGTAAATTTTGCTTTCAAAATGTGCGAATACAAATTCTTCGCACATTTCTTGTACGAAATGATCCTTAAGCACATGTTTTTAATTACCTTTTTGCCCGACAAATCGTCCCAACGTCATATACAAAATTCTTCGCACTTTTCTTGTAACAAAAGGGAAATATTTCTATCAGGTAAAACATATTTTTTCAAAATTCATGATCCCTATGTTTTACATTATGTTCCCACCCTACAAATTTGTCCCTACATCGCATGCAAAATCTTGGCTTTTTTCAACCAAAGGGACGTATTTATTTCAGGTTAAATAGGTTATTTCCCGAAATTAGCGATCCTTTTGTTTTAAATTATCTTCCCACTCTACAAATCGTCCCTCCATTGTATGTAAAATAACCGCACTTTTTTGTAGCAAACGGACATATTTATTACAGGTAAAATAGGTTTTTCAAAATTAATAAATTACGTTTTCACCCTAGAGATCGTCTTTACAAAGCCCAGGAAAAAGAAAGTGAATTGGTATGCTTCATACGAGAGAGTGGCAAGAGTGGTATACATGTTTTTTTATATGAACGAGCTCATAGATTTGATTGCCATAAATGCAAATTTGATTGCCATAAATTTGATGCCATAAATGTTCGATTTGGTTTAAGTTCGGTAATAGCATTTGGACAGTAACAAATAGCCCAAAGCCTACATTGCTCCGGATACATGCGAAAATTGTATAAAATGCCTTATTTTTCAGCACTTTGTTTAATATTTCTTTTAAGAATACCCAGGCAACACGCAAAATCTATATATAGCATAATGTTTCCTCCGCTGTATTTTACAGTGGAAGTAGTATGTTCCCTCCTAAACTCTGTATTAAACATTCGCCGAACATATTGCCGCTTATTAGATTCAAAAACATTAATTTTTACTTCAGCAACAAAAATTATGGACTTCCAGAATTATTTTGGCTTTTTTGCGCACTCTTAAGCGAAACGTTATTTAACAAATCAATTTTTTTTTAACTATTATAAGGTTAGCTTCCGCCATTCTGCCCTTTAAATTCGCTTTCTTTTTGAATTTCGAATAATTTGAGTAGAGACTTTCTTTTCAACTCGTTTGTTCACCTTAATTTGTAAAACTGGGGCACTTAATTTAGGGATTTTCATAATTTTTCTGATAATCTTCTTTTTTTCACACTCAGATAAGATTTTAAGCCTTTCTGACCGATGCTTTGTTTCAAAAAATTTGGTTGATTTATTTATTGTTATTACATTTCTCACTGTATGTCTTTTATAATTAATTTTATACCTATGACGCAAATAATGCAACAACAATAATATTATTTCTTGATTAGCCACCTTATTCAACGTATTTTCCATTAACATAAAAAAGTAAACTATACTGTAAGAAATACCATTTAGAAAATTTAATTTGCAGACAAACACAGCCATCAAATCTAAAATTCCCTAAAATAGATATATTTGAAATTGAAATAGATATATTGAGCAAACTGAAATAAAATTTTCGCGACCAAAACACTTGCTAATTTAATTTCAATCAACCGGTTTGCCTACCAACGTAACATAAAACATCTACATGCGTATAGATCATTTAGCATCATAATCTGCACGCAGCATTCGTAAATAGTAGCCCAAGTCAATTACGAAGTTTACTTGTACTACTTTAAATCGTTCATTCACACCGGTTTTCATCGTTCGAACAATTTTCTTCACCTAAATGACGTCAATTCATATAATTGATCAAACTTAATGCCCCTACACGCTATCAAGCTTTCCCCGCCTATGAACAAAAGCAATCAATAAAAATGGCGATCGGGCGGTTTGACACATGTTTTATTTTCGTGTTTTCATCAATTAAAAGTATAAATGTTTAGATTGATCCATAAACAGTGTGAAAGTAAAAAGTGTTTTGCACCAATTACTCATAGGATTTCGCCCTAGAATGTGTGATGTAAGTACAAATTCAATTTGAATCAATGTACCTCTTTTTACCGGATTTAGGATAGAAAGCTTTCGAATTGTGGAAAGAAATGGTTGTTATATGTATGCAAGCAACATTTTCGACCTCCCCTTACAAAATAACATCAAATTTCATTCAGAAAATTTGATTAATTTTGGAATTTGTGCCCCATGTGACACATATTTTATTTTCCCTGCTATTCCAACTAACCCGAAAATCGACCATGTTCACAACAATAGAAATGTATGGAAATGTTTGTTTACATAGAGAGTCAACAGCGCAGAAGGGTATAGTGTGCGGCATTGAGGGGAAAGCTTTTTTGCAGAGAGTAAGTTGCATATGTAGTAAAAATGCTTCATTCACGTACGGGTTCATGGATTATCATTTCGTGTCCATTCTTTATATGTCTATGCTTTTATATCAATGCAGTCACGTACAGTCTGAGAGCATAAAGACATTCGGAGGGGCGATGTCCATTTAAAATACATTGAAGAGAAACCGACCACTTTTCATGTATCTTCAATGTCAATTCCCCTCTTTGTATCCTTTCTGTCAATATGACAACTAAACCAATACCTCCTAGATGTACGGGCCGTCAGGCTACGTAATCGTTCTCGCTGTGACGTCATTGCAGTAGGCCATGTTGACATTTCCACGAGGCAGTGCCGACACACACGGAGATTTCACTTGCAGTTTTTAAGCTAAAATATGATTAAAACGTTAGTTTTTTGTGCGTGGACGCGTTGTAGTGTTAATATTTAGTTATAACTTGCATTTTGTGTCAATCAATTGTATCGAAAGTGAATCGACACAAAACACCACATAACCTAAGAACATCTGATAAACATTTCGTGGCGACTTTTTCTAATTATACCGCGCGCACCGCATTAATTTGTGTTTTAGCTGTTCACTAGCACTGTTCCCCGGATCTCACTTTGTTTTCACTTTACTCACTTTAACACAACCCGTACAATTAACATTTTCCCACGGACGTCCCGTAAGACTATGTGTGTTTTTCGCGACATTGTGGCCTACTGCTCTGACGTCATCATTCTGCATTACGGCCCGTACATCTAGGAGGCATTGATTAAACTAATGTAAACAATTTGAGTCGGTACGGAAATAAAATCGTGTTTATTTTAAATGCAGATTAATTTTGTGTAGATTCGACTAGTGCGGTTCACAAAAACGTTAGTGTAGCAGTGAAAGTTGCGAGTTTTATTTGAAAAAAGTGTTTGAAAACTGTGCAATTGCATTAATCTTTGCAATGAAGTGAGTTGTGCCGAATTGTGGCAATAGTTTGCAACGCCGGCCACTTGGAGTTTCTTATCACAAGTAAGGAATAAACAAACGATGTGTTTTGCAAAATTTTGTGAATTTCACAAACTTTTTATAAGCGAAAGTGCCTAATTGAGCCCTTTTAAATATTGTCGACATATTGGCGCGAATTTTCTGGTAGCCATTTTAATTGCTATAAAAAAAAAACAAAGCAGTAGAGCGCATAAACAGTTTCGGGGCAGAGCGGAAATAAAATGATATAACAATTTATTCGTATTGCATGCTGTGTGAAATATTGCTTTCCAGATTTCCAGAAAATGAGCAACACATATTCATTTGGACTTCTTCTCTTGGATTTCCTGAACTGATCATCAAAAATACTTCCCGGGTCTATTCAAATCTTTCGGCCGTGGTATGTAGCAATTGATGATTGACAAGGGAATAAGTGTAATAGTTTCTTGTTTTTCTTACAGCTGCCGTCATAGTACGTTAGTTCTGAGCAAGCGAACAGGGGACCATCTTTAGTGGAATAGAATCTTCGAGTGATGCAGTAAGTAAAGAAAATGTTCAAAACATTCTTCTCTTTAATTATCTTAATTCTATAGATACTTTTCGGCAACAATATTCAAGATGAGATAAACGATGGACAAGAAGAGGGAATTGCGATCTCATTAGGTGCTTAATGCTGATATTGCGTTCATGATACACTTTCGAAAATTTTAATATTCAACAATATCATTTCAATTAGGCTACGCAAACAGACCAAGTGGCTCCTATAATCGCAGTGCATTTAATCAAGCTGCAGGAAAAAATTGGAAGATACACTGAAACGAGAAAATAGGATTATCCGAAATTTGCGTAAAAAACAGCGCAGGCAAAAGAAAACAGCTTCTATAGTTGAGTTGTTAGATAATCTCAAGGCCAATAACTGGATTAGCGGAGTAGGTCGAGAACGATTAGATAGTGTGAATATAATATAATAAATATCTTATTACCTAGAAATATATTATCTCCAACCTATCATTGTATTTAGCCTACTTTATAGTATAAGGAAAGTTAAGACTTCTTGGAACTATTAACTGTGAAGACTACTTATTTTTTTTCGAAAAATCTTAAATAAAATTTGCCTTTTTCGGAATTTGAAGTTGTTTTTGATTTTGATGATTTTATTCATTGCAGTTGCTTTACACACAATACTCAGTAAAAACTTTCTAGATGTTCTTAAAACGAAAATGATATTTTATATTATTCAATGTTTTCTCATCACCTACGGCAGTACTCGACACTGCCAAGATTTGAGCCAGCATAAACACATCTAATTTTTAAGCCACTTTCTTATAAAACAATTTTTGTTTTATGAGTGAATAAATATTCAATTAGTATATTCTACAATTTTCATAGTTCGCATACATTTGTGTTCTGTCTTCATTTTCTATCCTGGAAAAACAATTAATTCACCGCAAAGCAACGAATAATCCAGCCTGCTGTAGCTTATTTTTACTCCCTGGTTCGAGAATTCATACGGTTATAATATGAAAGCTAAAAAATATTAAATAACTAAATATATAACAATCATTCACTTACGATATTCAAAATTTGAATATTTGAAATTATTCACACATAATATGTCCCCATCAATTTGATAAATTAGAAATTACCTACGCCCCGAAAATTTCAATCTATCATCGGGGTCGCTGGTGATGAGGAAAAATGGCCATGCCTTCGGCCCCTCCGAATGTCTTTATGCTCTCAGCGTACAGTATCCGTATAAGCTATTCGCATATCCTCTATACTTTTATATCAACGGATGCTAATAATTTTTTGTCCGCTAAATGTCGAATCTGGTCAATTCAAATCTGGTTAAGTGTGAAAATGGCAGACAATTGTTAAATCTCTTATGAAAATTCAGAAGAAGGCGAAAAAATGCTATTTTTTAAAAAAACCACAAAAAATGTTATAATGTGTTATTATAACAATTTTCACATTTTTTTTTTGAGGCTCTATTGATAATTCGAAGAAATACTATGATTACGAGGAAAACTATATCGAAATTGATGAATATGGTGCGTGTATTGTTCAACAATTATTGCACGAGTATCCGGAGTATATTTGCACGAGTGAACTGGAAGCGGATAGTAACGATATGAAACTGTTGGTTGTGCAAGGTCTCTACGAACGTGGTCTGCTTATTATTGATGAACCTATGCGATGATCATGTTGAATGTTGGTATCAAAAGTAATTTTTGTCTTGATACTGTTTGTAGTTATTTGTTTTGAAGAATTAAAAGAGTTGTTTAGACTATTATTAAATGTTTATTTAATGCAAACTAATAATACATACAAAATACATAAAAGATAGATATGTTCACGTGCAGCGGCTGATGATGATGATCAACAATATGGATGACTCACGTCGGGCGAACAACTCCAGCGGCTCACTCTGCACTAATAATTTGTTTACAGCGGTGAAGCAAAACCATGCTAACTTCGGAAAGGTTAGTACGCAGCCGTGCCTGAATTTCGATCACTCGGTTTTGCTATTTATTTTTACACGAACAAATTTTCGTGTAGACAAGTGTAGAATATTACAAAGTGACAGTTAATTGCGCTCAACTTTGGCGGTATGGGATTTAAAAATTAGCTTTCTTTGAAAATAACCTTTACAATCTACCAACTGTATGCGAAATACTATATGTTACTATTCCATCAATGCTTCTTTCAGCTCTTCAATTTTAAATTCATTCAAGTTCGCTGCCTCATCATACTGCTATATTATGAACCAAACCGAAGTTTATGAAAGAAACCAAGTTATAGTAGCATATTTTAAAAACTACTCTCACGTTAAATTCAATTAGACTGAATGAAAATAGGCGTCGTTTTTCGAAGTAAAACAATTATGTAATCTATTTAATAATTGTTTATTTGATATATATTTCCTTCACACGAATACATAATTTTCATCCATGCATTTCATATCGCGTACACATGCGGTGTTGAATACTTTAGGTCTGTTCGCGTACCTGAATCTATTATAACATATTCAAATAGATTCGCATAATTGCTTCAAGCCAAATTTTGCAGCAAAAAGAAGCCAGCTGCCTACGCATAAAATTAGTTAATTTGTCGATAGAAAGTTCCGACGTACAACAAATTTCAAATTTTCAAACAAAATTCAAATTTGACGCGCGTTCAAAATGGCCAAAATGATTGCTTTTCGTGACCAAATATATAGCAGACCATTTAATTCCGGCACCTCGTGCCTGAAAAAACTCTCCACTTGTGTTGGTTTTGACCAACAAAATAACAAGAACTTTCTTTACGTTTTATTACAATAATTTATTACAAAAACCAAATTAATTTACATAAACAAGATAACACGAACTACTCATATCAACGGCTCATAAGTAACAGGACTCATCCTTTTCGATCTCTGCTTTTACTAACAGCGACGATTATGTTGCAGCGGCAAAAGGTAGAACTACCGGTTTTTCGGTGCTGCCACAGCACTCCCCCTTCAGTGATGTTCCGCATCACGCTGACGTTTCGGTGGATATGTGAATTTAATGTGGGCTGGTCGAGGATTCATCGCCACATATGTTACTGCTCCTTTCGTATCTTTTGCTTGTGTGTGAGGCAACATGCTTGTGTTGATCGATGTCGTTGGCGTTGGCATCTGGTTCATGGCATCTGTATGTGGCGAAGGTATTGCTTTGAAATTTGAGCTCGAAGTGGCTGTGTTATCGAGAGTATCAGCTACAACGTATGCAGGCTTCAATCGTTCTGTAGAGACGTTTATCTGCTTGCCGTTGACTTCAATAGTAAACACAGTACTCGACAACCGGTTCACTACTCGATGCGGGCCTGTATACGGTTGCGTCAGGGATTTCTTTACTGCATCAACTCGAAGAAACACATGTTCACAAGATGACAAATCTTTGAAAACGAATGTGCTTCGATTGCTTCGAAGTATTGTTGGTGACGGACGAAGTTTCCGCATATGCTGTCGAAATTCTTCGGCAAATAGAGATGGATCGCAAGGTTTATTGTCGTTGACGAAAAACTCTCCTGGCAATCTTAACGTTGTACCGTATACCATCTCCGCACAAGAAGCTCCTAGATCTTCTTTATATGCGTTACGTAGTCCGAGTAAAACTGTTGGTAATATATTTACCCAGTTAGCGTTGTCCTCGTGACACATAATGGCTGCTTTAAGCGAACGGTGCCATCGTTCGACCAGTCCGTTTGAAGCAGGATGGTATGGCGAAGTGCGAGTACGCGTACATCCTATTAATTTGATGAGCGCATTGAAAAACATAGACTCGAACTGTTTTCCTTGGTCGCTGGTAATGATACTTGGTGCTCCGTAACGCGACACCCAGTTGGTGTAAAATGCTTCCGCTGCGGCCTCGGCTGTTTGTTCAAACAGCGGAATGGCTTCTGGCCATCGGGAAAATCGATCTACCATGGTCAAACAATACCTGTAACCACGGCAGGGCACAAGAGGTCCAACGATGTCGATATGAATATGCTGGAACCTATGATCAGGCATCGAAAACGTTTGAATTTCGTTTCTTGTGTGCCTACCAATTTTTGACCTTTGGCAGGGGACACAAGAGCGGCTCCATTGTTGAATGTCCTTTCGCATATTGGGCCATACGAATTTCCTACTCACAGCTCGAAGTGTTGCGCGTGCTCCTGGATGTGAACATCTATGAAACGTAGTGAAAACTTATTTTCGCATTACCTCGGGTATGTAAGGGCGCATTTGGCCACTTGAAAAATCGCAAATGATAGTTCCCATGTTGCTTACATTCACAGGTTTAAGATCCAATGATGTTGGATTGTCTTTCATTAGCGATTGAAGATGCATATCCGTCTGTTGCTCGGTTATAATTTTTTGAACGTCGATAGATGAAGGAACGTCGATAGCATCCAATCGTGAAAGAGAATCAGCAACTTTGTTTTCTTCCCCTGGAACATGAACTATCTCAGTGGAGAACTGTGAGATGTAGTTTAAGTGACGAAGTTGCCGAGGAGAAGCTTTGTCGGATTTTTGACGGAAAGCATATATAAGCGGCTTATGGTCTGTTCTTATGACAAAATTCGCACCTTCAAGGATGTGCTGAAAGTGGCGAATGCTGCTGTAGATAGCTAGCAGTTCCCTATCATAAGCACTGTATTTTCTCTCTGCTGTCGTGAGCTTTCTTTGGAAGAAAGCTAGTGGTAGCCAGCGATCACCTTGTCGTAGCTCTAACACCGCTCCGACTGCAACATCAGATGCATCAGCAAATAACGCAAGGGGCTTGCCAGGTTGATAGTGGACAAGCAGCGTAGCTTCAGACAGACTTTTTTTTTACATTGAGTGAATGCTTTTTCAGCTTCCGGTGTCCAATCAATTGGGGTTTTATCCCCTTTTTTAGTGCCATGCAAAAATTCGTTTAGCGAAGCTTGAAAATTGGCAGCGTTTCGGATAAAGCGTCGATAATAGTTCAAGGTTCCGAGAAAGCGACGGAGTTCCTTGACAGTTACCGGCCGTTTGTAATTTAAAATAGCTTCGACGCGTGACGTTGGAGGTGAAATGCCTGTTTTGGTGATGGTATGTCCAAGGTAATCAATTTGTTCGACACCGTAAATACATTTCGAAACATTGATCAAAATTCCATAGGATTCTAGTCTTTGAAAAATGATTTTCAAGGGGTCCAGATGCTGTTTTGCAGTTTCAGATGCTACCAAGATGTCATCGATGTAGCATGAACAAAAATCGAATCCTCGCAGTACTTCATCCATCAAACGTTGAAAAGACTGGGCGGCATTGCGCAGGCCGAACGTCATCACCGTGAACTCAAAGAGCCCAAATGGAGTGATGACTGCCGTCTTTGGAATATCAGTATCAGCAACTGGTATTTGATGGAAAGCTCGAAGTAAATCAATTTTCGAAAATATTGTTTTTCCATCTAAACCTGCTATTATATCTTGGATGTGACGCATCGGATAACGGTCCGGCCTTGTGATTGCATTAAGGCGGCGGTAGTCGCCACATGGGCGCCATGTTCCTTCTTTTTTCGGCACCAGATGCAATGGGCTCGCCCAAGGGCTATCGGATGGCCGACAGAACCCTTTTTCCATTATATAGGCAAATTCAGTTTTAGCGATTTTTAATTTTTCGGGCGTTAATCTGCGAGCACGTTACACAATCGGCGGGCCATCTGTAATTATATGATGGCGAACGCCGTGCGATGCTTTCGCTTCACTTGCAGACGTGTTGGTAATTGAAGGAAATTCTTTCAAGAGACTCGTAAATTGAGAGTCATTTACCATAGTAGAAATCGTACCGTGACTGATGGTAGTCAATAGGCATTTGGACGAGAGCTTAGTAAGTGGATCGATTAATCGACGATTTTTAATATCCACGATTATTCCAAATTTCTTAAGGAAATCTGCTCCAATTATCGCACGAGAAACATCGGCTACACAAAAATGCCATTTGAACGACCGCCCCAACCCAAGATTTAATGTCAAAATTTGACTGCCGAACGTTTTGATCGGAGTGCCGTTTGCAGCGAAAAGTTTGATCTGAGAAGGTTTGCAGATCTTCGAACTTTGAGCTCGTGGCACAACAGAGATATCGGCTCCTGTGTCAATTAAATATTTGATTCGTGTGGATTTATCAAATATGAAAAGGCGGCTTGTTTGTAGCACGCTGTCGGGCGCCTGGTCTAACAGCGTCGCACTTAGTTTTCCGACGGTTTCATACTATATGAACAAGGTTGTCGGCACTTTCGCGCAGATGCGCCATACTTAAAGTGATAAAAACATACCTTCTTTGACGAGTTCGATCTTGATGTTCACCGCTTGTTTGAGTGGCTGCGCTGCTGGCGGTTACGGCTTCTTCGGAGTTGAAAGCGATCAAGCCGCAATCGAATTTCAGCGAGTTCACTGCTAATCGACACAAGCGACGCGGAACTAGATTCCTTTGTAGTCGACACGCCACTAATTTGTTGAGGTTGGTTCACTTCCAAAATTTTGTCCGCCATATCAGCTAACCGTGACAAGTCTGGTGTTTCGGAAATAGCCAGAATCGACTGAACCTGTCCAGGGAGCCTTTGAAGCCACAACGTTTTCAGAAACTTGTCCGACACTTTATTACCGGCTTTGAGTCTCATCTCGCGTAATAAATGAGACGGTTTTAGATCACCAAGTTCTAAATTGTTAAACAATTCGCGGATTTCCGTTTCTTCCGAAACCGCGAAAACACTGATCACACGCGACTTTAAAGCGTCATATTTTCCACTTTCAGGCGGATTTTCTACGATGTCGGCAATGTGTGTTAGAATATCCGCGTCGAGCTCACTTAGAAGTTTATCAAATTTCAGGGCATCACTTGTCACACGAAATGTTCGAAACTGTGCTTCTACGCGAGCAAACCATAGCGCGGAGCGAGTTTTCCAAAATGGCGGCACCTTAAACGCACTTACACTGTTGATTTCCGTGTTTTTATCGACGCCATCGTCAGCGTCAACGAATTGTTCTTCTTCCGACATTGTTCTGACCGAATAACGCGTAATCGTCGGGGTCACCACTTGTTGGTTTTGACCAACAAAATAACAAGAACTTTCTTTACGTTTTATTACAACAATTTATTACAAAAACCAAATTAATTTACATAAACAAGATGACACGAACTACTCATATTAACGGCTCATAAGTAACAGGACTCATCCTTTTCGATCTCTGCTTTTACTAACAGCGACGATTATGTTGCAGCGGCAAAAGGTAGAACTACCGGTTTTTCGGTGCTGCCACACTTGTGCTGCAGAGCCACCTACGAGCAAAGAGCAGCACTGAAATTCTGACACTTTTCAGGCAACGTTTCAGGACGGGCTGCGTACCGATTTTTTCACGCGACACGTAAAAATTTCAGGTGCCGAAATTCCGTCACTCTTTTCCCATGCATTTTAAAGGGGAACCGAAATTCAGGCACGGCTGCGTACTTACCTTAACCGGTCAGCTACAGTAATCTCCCCGTGGAAGAAACAATTCAGAAAAATCGGGGCGGAATGATGACGCGGCGTCCTGAGCGCGTGACTTGGTTATGAGATCCAGATTCTACTGTCGGCGGATCGTTGTAGGCAGGTTTTATTAGGTCTGTTCCGGTACTACGATTAATTGCGATTAATCGCGATTAATTGCAATGAAGCTGTTCCCGTACTCCGTTTTACTGAAAACTGAAAATTTCCCCTCTTTCAGTAAATTTCAGTAGGGTCTGAGCTACTGAAAAATACTGAAGTGTCAAACGGAGTAAATATTTTCAAATGTGCGCGGCAAGCAACATATTTTTTGCGTAATGTTGCTATGAAGGTCGAATATTGTTGTGGCGATAATTTATTACCGCTTAGGATGACTTTATAATCACTATTGTTCTCCCAAAAACTGAAAACTGACACTTTCGGTTGTCAATTTTCAGGAAATACAATGAGAGCGTTCCCGTACTTTTCATGAAATTCCCCACTACATGATTCAGGAAAATTCAGTAAAATTCAGTTACTGAAAATACGGGAACATACCTATTATGTAAGCAGGTTTTAACCTGTCAATTGACACATTGGATATTCGACCGTTGATATTGATTTTGAAAATTTTCTCATTTCGTTCCAGCACTTCGTATGGACCTTGGTACGGTTGAGACAAAGTTGGCCGAATAGAATCGTTGCGCAAAAAAACGTGTTTGTAGGTCTCAAGATCCTTTTGAATAAAGATCTTTTGATTCGAATGCCATGTAGTGTCATGCGGGCGTAAATTTCGCATTGATTTCCGCAGGTCAGCTACAACTTCTGTCTCCGTCTGGATGCGTACATCTTCGCTGAAGAATTCTGCCGGAATACGAAGCGTCGTATCGTAAACCAACTCGGCAGGCGAAGCTTTGATATCATCCTTGAATGTTGTTCGCAGACTCAAAAGAATCGTCGGCAAATGCTCAGTCCATCGTTCGGTATCGTGGCAAGTAATGGCAGCATAGACAAATAAAGAATGGACACGCAATCACAATGCATGAACCCGTACGCGAATGAAGCAATTTTACTACACATGCAATTTTACTCTCTGTAAAACAGCTTTCCCCTCAATGCCGGACGCACCACCCCTCAGCGCTGTAGACTCTCTATGTTATCATTCATTTCAATCCATCCGATCCACGGGGTGGTTGGGATAACGGGGAAAACAATACACACAAATTTCCAAAATACATCAACTTTTCTGAATGAAATTTGTTGTTGTTTTACACAAACACATTGCGACCAGAGGTCGAAAATTGCTTCATTTCTCTCGGCCCATTTCGTATCCATTCTTCTTATATCTATGAATGGCAGCTTTTAAAGTTCTGTGCCACCTTTCAATAATACCATTCGATTGTGGATGGTATGGTGTCATCCTAAGGTGTCTGGAACCAAGGGTGCGAATCAGCTCAGCGAACAACGTTGATTCAAACTGTCGTCCCTGAACTGACGAAATATGGGTAGGCACTCCAAATCGAGAAATCCATCCACTAAGAAATGCTTGAGCAATAGAAGTGGCGGTCATGTCCGGAACAGGGATTGCCTGCGGCCACCTCGTTAATCTGTCTATAATTGCGAGGCAATGTCTGTGACCATTGCTTGGCGGAAAGGGTCCAACAATGTCGATGTTTATATGTGAAAATCGAGCGCCTGGTACACTGAAGCGCACAAGAGGTGAATGTGTGTAACGCAGCACCTTTGCTTTCTGGCACTCGATGCAAGTCTTAGGAAATTCTCGACTATATTTTCGGATGCCCGGCCAAATATATCACCGTGTCATTAACTTGACTGTAGCTCTTGTTCCAGGGTGCGATAAATTATGCGTCGACTGCAGAAAATCACACCGAAACTTTTTTGTGATGAAGGGTCGAATTATTTTTATAGAATAATCGCAATAAATTTGCTTTGTACTACCTGGGGTGTGTTCAATGTGCATGCTATAACTGCTTCAAAAGCATAGCATAGCATCACTTTAGCAAGTGTTAAAATTTGAAGTAGCTAGGTGAAGCAGCTATGGATATTGGACAGCCAAGAGCTGCTACGAAGGTCAGCAAATTCAAAAATACTTTTTCAAATTTTTTTTTTTAAATTTTAATATTTGTGTTTTCGTGGATTAGTTCAATTCTTCCATTGCACATTGGAAATTGTATAAAATTTAGGAGTTTTCAGCATACAGCTGCAAAAACCATTAAAATTTTCCTAATATATTTAAAACGTATCACTTATTTCGGACTTTTGACGCCATATAAGTGGAAAAGAGCAAAAAATAATCGTTGAAAATTTGATGTCACATGAATCAGTGCACCTGGCCTTCTGCGCTTCATGCTCGCCTGCTAAAAACTCAAGATGAGCTGCACTGTGTGAAAGCCGACTTAACTCGAGTTGAGTTGAAGTGTTTAAAAGCCCGTATTTAATTTATGCTGTCACTATTTTCAAATTTATTCCTCTTCTCCTGTGTCACAAAAGCGCAAAAACTTCTTTTCATTTCAATTTCCAATTGAAAATGACGTTTGAACTGCATGTCAGCTGTGTACGCACGGCCATTTTGCCTTAGCTACTTTCTTGCTATCCTCCAGACTGCGAGCAGCAAATAGCTGCTACCCATAGAGGTATAAGACATTAAGAGTGGTGGTAAAGAAGCATTCTGTCTCGAGGTCACCCATATCCACAAATTATTTCAATACAACGAAATATCTTTCGGGGTGTCGATCAGTTGTTCGTTTTGGGGGCAGTAACTTGGCGCGCATATTTGAAAAAATTCGAAAATATTAAAATTCAAGGAACAATATGCGTATATTTAAAATTTGAAGGTAATTTGCACTCTACATTGTGGCCGGTCATTGTTCTTCTGTATTAATATTTTTCAATAAATTGAAATCTATGGCTTCTCAAGTAAAAATTAGTCATCAAATTAAAATATTTGCTTCCAAAAAGTAGAACGAAACGAATCTTATTGTTGAATTGTTGAACTTTTGCATGCAAATGAGGTGCCAAATTTTCTACTACCTCCCTCTTCCTTTTTAACCGGGCTTGGGACCGGCTTCGGTGGAATTAACGCAAAACGCAGATTTTTTTAGGCTCTTTTTATTTACATGAATTCATTCTTCTAAAATTAACCTGAATTTATGATAGTCGAAACCATACCATTTTAATAAGTTTCTTATTTTAGCATATGTTATAATAGTAAACAGCACAAATTTTTCCAAAAATTATAATTTTTTCCTAGTAAATGTACGCTACTAATAATCGTAGATTTTTTTCTGTTCGAATTTTATTTAGGTCGACCGACAGTTTTTTTGAATTCTTCAAACTAAAATCAGTTGCCCCTGTGAATGAGCTTCTAAGCCTACTTCATTGGCATCTCCGCCATTTTGGAATCCAAGAGAAACTGTCAGTTACCCAGGTGTCAGATACGTGGGCCAGCAGACGAGCACTTGAGTCGGCATCACACAATTGCACTAAAATTACTGGTTTTCAACCACGCCAAGTACTCAAATCTACTTAATTTGGACTACAGACTTTACCATAAGGTAAATGGTAAGTACTTACCTGTAGAAAGTTCACCCAGGCAGGCAGGAGCCCGTATTTCTTGAACAACACTTCACTTCACATTTCGTTGCCGGTGTTTTGATAGAAACTGAAGGTGTCACTGCCACTTTTAACCGTATCTTATACTTCTTATGACTTTCTACACTTCTCAGCATGCACGTCACTAAATTTGGTTTGAAAACACAGCTTGTTCAAGCTAATTTCATCTCAAAATCAATAGCATACTTGATAATTGTTTCGTTTGTTTGTGTGTGCGATTTGACATTGACTCCGTTGACAGCACCCCGTAAAGGTTGAGAAGTGAAGGCGAGGGGGAGGAGAATGCTCGAGGCACACACCTACAGGCGTTTACACGGATACCGCCACTCTAAAGTCTTATACCTCTATTCTGCTACCTTAGCAGCTATGCCGGAATCTTTGACAGCCCGACTGTCAAATAACAAGCATCAGAGAGTAGCTATTTCATGACATTGGACAGCCAGAGCTGCTAAAATAGCAGCTAATAGCTGCTATAGCATGCACATTGAACACACCCCTGGAATACTTAAAAGTTTGAATTTGATCGACCCATTTGAATTACTTTTTTGCAAGAGTTGTTGAAGTTCATCATCAGTGAATTGATCATCTGCTAGTTTATCATAGCAAATATGTGGAACGGTGTTGATGGATGCTATACAAGAGAGCAAGTCGGCTGTAACGTTGTGTTTTCCATTTACATATCTGATGTCGGTCGTGATTTGTCCGATGTAATCCAGTTGGCGAGCTTGACGATCTGAAGTTTTATCTTGTTTTTGACGGAAGGCAAATATAATAGGCTTATGGTCGGTGTAGATGTGGCACGTCCGGCCTTCTAACATGAACTTGAAATGGCGCACTGCGAGATAAACAGCCGTAAGCTCGCGACCGTACGTGCTATATCGTAACTGTGCTGATTCAATTTTTTTGGAAAAGAAGCCCAATGGTTTGATTTTCTTTTCGTTTACTTGGTGGAGCACTGCCCCAGCTGCTATGTTCGACGCGTCAGCCCAAAGAGACAATTCAACATTTTTTGCTGGATGGGCTAGCAAAGTTCTATTTGCCAACTGCTGCTTACATTTTTCGAAAGCAGTTGTTGTCTCCGGAGTCCACTTAAGCAGCGAACTTGTTGAAATCTAGTATGAGTATTGTTAACGTTGATACACTTTTGAATTTCGAGTCATCGTAATAGTCATGTTCTAAAATTGAGTTTAGTACCTTTCAGCTGTAATTGAGCTAGTACAAAACAAGTGACATGTATTGTAGTCTTAAGCTAAACGTGTTCAAATAAAGGCACTTGAATTAACCAACAGGTTATGGGCCCAGGCCACGTTGTACAAGTAAAATAGTTCTCGATAATTGAAGTGCAAGTTAAGTGCTCAGTATGGCTGACTGCAAGACAAAGTTCGCGAAATTGAACAATAGCAATTATATGAACTGGACATTTAAAATGGAATTGTTGCCGAAAAAGGAGAACCTGTGGAAGGCTATTTCAACTTCAATACCGGCTGCACCGGTGTCAGATGCAGCGGCAGCAGTCATAGCAACTTACGAAAATTCGAAAAGTGAATGGCTGCGTATGGAGGAGGAAGCCTTTTCAATGATTGGCCTTTCGATTGAAGATGATCAGATATCGCATATTCGTGATCAAAGTTCAGCGGTTGGTGAATGGAACAAACTGAAAAACTATCATGAAAATGCGACACTGAGTAATGAAATTCACTTAATGCGAGTGATTTGTTCAACGAAGATGGCGGAGAATGGCAGTGTTTCGGAGCACATTCAACATTTATTGGATTAATTCACAAAGTTGAATGCAATTAGCGAAGACCAGATAACAGAACGATGGAAAGTAGCCGTGTTGCTGAGTAGCCTATCGAGAGAATACGATGTATTGGTGACGGCACTTGAGGCGCAAGACGTGGAAAAGTTGACGTTTGCTTTCGTTCAACAAAAGGTGACATCAGAATATGAAAGACGTGTTAGTACGAGCAGTTCGACTGAAACAGAAAACAAGCTTATGAAAATCATCCAGAAAAACAAAATGAAGAAGGAAATCATATGTTTTTTCTGCAAGAAGCCAAATCACATACGTAAGAATTGTGTTGATTATAAGAAATGGAAGACAAAAAAGATTAATAATTCGTCAAAAGATGCGGACAAGTGTAATGCAGTTCGGAACCGGGATCATCTATTCATAACTGGACTGTCGACCAGTCGAAACAAAAAACAGTGGTTATTGGATTCTGGAGCGAGTCGGCACGTGACGAACAATAAAATTTTTTTTACAGTTTTGGATGAATCATACAAGGGGGATATCGAGCTTGGTAACAGAGACATTGAAATCGTCAAAGGCATCGGAAGTGGAAAGTTAAAACTCACAAATGCATACGGATCAACGAATGACGTGTCTATCTCTGAAGTTTTGTATTGTCCGACAATAAGTGGAAATGTTTTGGCAGCTGGCAAACTTATCGACAATGGATGGCACACTGAGTTCGAGCAAAAACAGTGTGTGTTGTCACTGAAGGACAAACAAATCGGAATTGCATGTCGAGATTCTGGTTTGTATGTTGTGCGCGAAACTGACACGGTGGATGTAACCATTGGCGACCATAATGACAACTGTATTCATGCATGGCATCGAAAAATGGGACATCGAGATCAAGCTGCAATACGGAAAATGGAGCAAAAAGGTCTGATTAATGGACTAAAAATCGTTGATTGCGGGATAAAGGAGTTCTGCGAAACGTGTTGTAAAGCAAAATTAACATGTAGTCCATTTTCGAAGAAATCGGAGACTGTATCGAAGGCACCATTAGATTTGGTAAACACAGATGTATGCGGACCAATGCAAACGGCATCGTTCGGCGGAAAAAGGTATATTGTAACTTTGACTGACGATTACTCTCGTTTTACAATAGGTGCGTTTTTTGGCTCCGATACAGAGCAGAGTACAACTATGCCGCAAAAACAACGATCTAGAATAAAACAGCAGTGCTTTCGCTAAGACTGACATAGGTTGCGGTATTCGCTGTGGTAGCAGAAAACAGCTGAAAAAAAGGGAGAAAATAACGAGTATACACTACCACAATCGATAGAAAATAGAAAAAAACTAACAGAAAATTAATTCTCTTAACTTTCTACACATTATGAGGGCTTTTTCTAATTTCCTAACTACCAAAACATTCAACATAACCATGAAAAACCCAAAGCCACCTCACAGAAAAAAATACAACTTCTCATGAGCGTTTCTTTTTTCTATCAGCACATTCTACACTTCAACACGTGAACTGCAAATGAGGCATAGCATTTCTGTACTAGTGAATTCACTGGTGTAGGAGTGTTGTTGTTTTCAATGCGTCTACTCTACTCTCCGCTGGATAGAGGAGCAAAAAAACGCGCCTAATATCGGAATTGATTGCCCACAAAAATGAAGTAGAAGATGTCATTAAGGGTTTTGTAGAGATGACGAAAACTAGATTTGGCAAAAAGCCAAAGATTATTCGGTCTGATCGTGGGGGCGAGTATACGGGTAAACGTCTGGCGGAATTCTTCAAACGAGAAGGAATACAAATGCAATTGACGGCACCGTACTCACCACAACAAAACGGTGTGTCTGAGCGAAAAAATAGAACAATTGTCGAAATGGCACGATGTTTGCTCACTGAATCAAATTTATCTAATGCATTTTGGGGCGAAGCAGTGAGTACGGCGATTTACATTTTAAATCGAACTGTAACAAGAGCAACTGGCGCAATCCCTTACGAACTATGGTTTGGAGCTAAGATGTCAGTAAAACATTTAAAGATATTTGGATGTAAGTGTTTTGTCCATATTCCTCAAGAGAAACTGAAGAAACTCGACCAAAGAGCGATTGAAATGATTTTCGTGGGATACGACGACAAATCGAAAGCATATCAATGTTATAATCCGGACACGACAAGATTGGTTATCAGTCGTGATGTAAAATTTGTTGACAGCTGGCATGATAAGCAAACTATTGCGAGCAATTTGTGTAAAATGAATAAAAGAACAACAAAAAGGATCGAGGTCAACTTAAATTCAGTAGCTAAAAGAAAGGATGGAATCACGATTCAGGAGGAGATATATACCCGAGATGAACCGAATGCTGAGGTTGTTGAAGCACATGAAAATGCTGTAGAGATGTTCGATTACGCACCTGAAAACGAAATATATGAAATACCTCAACTAAGACGTTCAGAAAGAATCGGAAAAGGGATTCCACCACGAAAATTAATTGACGAAATGAGTATGATGAAACATGACATAATGGAACCGAAAAATTATGAAGAGGCAATTTCTTGCCAAGAGAAAGTGGATTAAGGCTATGAAGGAAGAAATGAATTCACTTAAGGAAAATTACACTTGGGAACTGACGAGCTTACCAAAAGACAGAATAACAATTGGATGCAAATGGGTGTTCAAAATCAAGGCAAACGCTGATGGAAGCGTGCATCGATACAATGCTAGACTTGTGGCACAGGGCTTTCCACAGAAGTTTGAAACTGACTACAACGAAATATTTGCGCCGGTGGTTCGCCAATCCACATTTTGGGCATTATTGTGTGTGGCATCAAAGGATGAATTGAACATAACTCACTTGGATGCGAAGACGGCGTTTTTGAACGGAAGTCTCAGCGAAACGATTTATATGAAACAACCACCAGGTTTCATCGAAGGAATCGAAAATAGAGTATGTTTGTTGAAGAAAAGTTTACACGGATTAAAACAAGCTGCACAAGCATGGGACGAGGCAATTAATCAAGTATTGGTCAGAGCAGGTTTTATAGTATATCGAGCAGGTTGCAGTGAGGTTTGGCTTACGCGATGCAAAGGGTGCAAATTATCCAATGGAAGTCGGATACTATTCGTCACCGGATCAACCAAGATGATTAACAACAACGAGTACCAGAAACTAATCGGTTCTCTGTTGTTCATTTCGGTGAATACTAGACCAGACATCACTTCAAGCGTTGGGATATTGGCACAAAAGGTTTCTGATCCAACGCAGAGCGATTGGAACCAATTGAAGCGTGTCGTGAGGTACTTAAAAGCAACATCAAGTATGAAACTGAAGCTGGGGAGTGCGAGTGATGACGAATGTAAGCTAGTTGGGTATGCGGATGCAAATTGGGCCGAGAATCGTTCATCGCGAAAATCAAATAGTGGATATGCATTTTTCTACAATGGAGGTTTGATTGATTGGTCATGCCACAAACAAAGCTGGGTATCGTTGTCATCAACAGAAGCGGAATTTATCGCGTTATCGGATGCATGTCAGGAGGCTGTATGGCTGAAACGGTTACTGAACGATATGCATCAAGGGATTGATTCACCAATAACAATTAATGAGGATAATCAGAGTTGTTTAAAGATTATCAAAGATGAGAAGTTTTCGAACAGAACGAAACATATCGATGTGAAATTTCATTTTGTCAAGGACTACGTTGACAAGGGAATCGTGAGGTGCGAATATTGTCCAACTGAGGAGATGATCGCTGATATATTCATAAAACCATTGTGTGTATCAAAGCACACTATGTTGCGGAGGAGATTGAACATCGTATAGCTGTATCAACGAGGAGTGTTGAAATCTAGTATGAGTATTGTTAACGTTAATACACTTTTGAATTTCGAGTCATTGTAATAGTCATGTTCTAAAATTGAGTTTAGTACTTTTCAACTGTAATTGAGCTAGTACAAAACAAGTGACATGTATTGTAGTCTTAAGCTAACCGTGTTCAAATAAAGACACTTGAGTTAACCAACAGAACTGTCATTACGAATGTTCCCAGTGCACATAGTGAGCAATGGTGCTTGAGCTTCGATTGCATTTGGTATGAATCGCCTGTAAAAATTTACCATTGCCAAAAATTTCTTTAAGTCCTTTACATTCGATGGCTGTTGAAAATTTTGAATAGCACTTACACGCTCCGGCAGTGGACAAATACCGTCGGCAGATATATGATGGCCGAGAAAGGTTATCTCACTCCGAGCGAATTCACATTTGGCTACGTTAATAGCTAATTTATATTTTTTAAGTCTGTCGAATAACAAACGCAAATGGAATTGGTGTTCCTCAGGCGTTGAGGAGGCAATGCATATATCATCTAAATACGCAAACACCATGTCTAATCCACGCATAACGTGATGCAACCAACGTTAAAATGTTTGGGCTGCATGGCGCAAGCCAAATATCAAGTAGACAAATTCAAATAAGCCGAATGGCGTTATTATAGCTGTTTTTGGCAAGTCACTTGGATGCACTGGGACTTGATAAAATACTTTCTGTAAGTCGACTTTAGAAAATATTGTCTTACCTTGCAGAATCGCAGTGAAGTTCTGTAGGTACGGTAATGGGTACTTGTCGGGAATGGTTTTCGCTTTTAGAGCTCGATAGTCTCCACATGGTCTGTATGATCCAACAGCTTTCTGAACCATGTGAAGTGGGCTTGCCCAGCTGCTGCTTGATGGCCAGCAAATTCCAAGCTGCAATAGATGTTCAAACTCCCGATGAGCAGCAATGAGCTTTTCTGGTGAGAGACGTCTAGGTCGCGCTGTGACAGGATGACCATTCGTCATACGACATTTAAAGTTACAGCTGTTCCTGGCTGCAAGAGTCGTGCTATACTCGCATATTCGTTCAGAAGAGTCTGGAACGGCATTAGATTGCTGATAGATTTAATGCCTGTGATGGGTGTCGATGTAAGAATTCCTGCTGACTCATGCTTTGTAACGTTTTCTATGAGACGACTTCGCTTTAAGTCAATAAGGAGATCGAAATGCTTAATGAAATTGGCACCAATTATATTAGCTGAAACATCCGCTATTAAAAATTTCCACAAGAACGAACGGCGAAGACCCAAATTAACCTCGAGAATAGCTTTTCCGAATACCTGAATTGGGGTCCCGTTGACAGCGAAGAGTTGCATTGTTGTCAGTTTGAGTGTATCTAAACGTGGGTGCCTGGCAATAACAAACACATCAGCACCCGTATCAATCAAAAAACGTAGATTGTTGGTCGCGTCGGATATTTTAAGGCGATATACATATACAGCATCTGATGAGGCGCCCGAATTTGATGCTGCATCAGACACTGGATGTCATTGACGTTCGTATACGGGATCCGACTTGGTGAAGGAACTCGGTTTCTTGCATTTGCGTGCCTCGCCACCTTAGACTTGATGATACCAGCATGTGTGGTACTCTGCTCCTCTTGAGTTCGATCGAGCTCGATCAGCACAACCTCGGCATCGTCAATGCGGTCGTCGAGCAAAACGATCCTGATCCGTAAATATTCTCTCTAAACGTTACGAGAGCTGAGCCACGGCTGCATGAAGACTTTCTAGAGTGATTGCTCCGTGCATATTGCCAGTTTCGATCGCGTTGACGTCGAAACGGTCGTTGTGCATGTGAGCCCAGACTTGCCATTCGACGAGCGCTTCGCGTGGTAAAGCAGGAACGACAATGTAATCAATTCTTTAATTTGTCCTACAACGTTCCCATTGTCAACGAACTCCGGAAATTTTATTCGTATGTGCTGTGAAGCAGATTCTTTGTACTACATCTCGCAGCTGACCGTTGGCATTCATTGCTTTCGCTATGCGTGTAATATGTCTCAAAGCTACATTAGGATCGTATTCCACCCTCAATCAGTTTCATGCTGCCAGGTACAAGAGCACAGTCTTTCAGTCACCCACCAGTCGCCATATTTGCCGATATGTCATAACAAGACAAGACAGAGAATCCGGACAGTCTATCTTGTACACTATCGGACAGTCTCTGTTATAATAGGTCAGCTAAAACGCTGACGTCAAAATCTGTTATATGGAGATCAAGATCAAGTCGAATATATGAATCCGGAAAGGCCCAGAGAATCTGGACAGTGTATCTTGACAGTAGAGGTATGTGTGTCTCGAGCGTTTACTTGTTTTTTCGTAAAGTTCTTCTCCCCATCGCCTTCACCTGTCAAGCTTTCGGGGTCAATCACGGTCAAGTACCCAGGAGTCAATCACGAATCAAACACACAAACAAACCAAACAATTTTGAAGTATGCTATTTGGTTTTGAGATGAAATTAGCTAGAACAAGCTGCGTTTTCAAAACAAATATAGCGACCGAGTGTCAAGAAGTGTAGAAAATCATAAAAAGTATAAGATAAGGTTAAAAGTTGCAGTGACACCTTCAATTACCATTTAAACACCGGCAACGAAATGTTAAGTGAAGTGTTATTCAAAAAATACACGCTCTTGGCTGCCTGGATAATCTTTCTGCAGGTAAGTACTTGCCATTTACCTTGTGGTAAAATCTGTAATGGAAATTAAGTAGATTCGGATACTTGGAGTGGCCAAAAACTAGAAATTTTAGTGCAATTTTGCGATGCGGGCACAAGCACTCGTCTTCTGGCTACGAATCTGACACCTGGGTACTTAAGGGCTAATGGTGGAATGTTATACCGTCGATGTCAACTGTACTTCTACAACCTCACTGTATTATGCTTGAGTTACAATCAATGCAACCAACATTTGCTGCCATGTTTTGTTGGTGGAACGAGTTACAATCCATGCAACACAACATTTACCGTCATCTGTCACTGGCTATATTAACGAAATTGTTGTTTGATAATATGGATCCTTTACAGTCTCGGAAAGTGATATCAGTAAGTATTTGATCCTTTAAAAGCTGCAGCGTATATTGCAGAGCAAAAATGAGCAAAAGAAAAACAAATTCTGATTGTCATTTACATATGACATTTCCCATTTCCCGGACTCTTATAGGAACAGGTGGAATTGGATATTTTCAAAAATGTTGTTGCCATGCCAACTTTGAGGTATGAGCAAACTTTACTGCGCAACAAAGTTGTGTTGCATCATTGTAACTGCTCTCATACGTTCTCATGGGTTCAAACTCATTTTGTTGTGCAACAAAGTTGTGTTGCATTGATTGTAACTGCAGCTTTATAGTTTCGTTTTACTGACACTACTGCTACCTAGCGATGGCTGGTCTAAGAGGCCGAAGAGTTTGGGGTAATGTCTAGTACTATACTCTTCGCGAAGCGAATTCAACGGTCAAATCCCATACAAAAAGAGCTTTTCAATTCGTCGGTGAACAATTCGCTGGCGGAAAAGTACTATATTCTAAAGGCTGGTACTGAGTTCGAGTTCACGTGAAATTTTGACATGTTTCCATTATCTGGTCATTCTTTCGAGCGAAAATTTTGACAACGGAGAAAAGCAGAGACACTGCTCATTCTTTACGGATAAAATGTCAAGAATTTCACTTTTCGATCGATTTTCTTATTGGAAAGTCATTTGCACTGCTCAATTTTCAAATTGAAACACTAAATGTCACTTTTTCGCTCGAAAGAATGAACTGCACAAACTAAATTGGCGTGAAATGATTGACAACATGTTTCAGTGCCATCTATGTTTTCAAAGCGAAAGCAACTTTTCATGCTAAGAACACAGTACCAAACTTGCTTATTTTCAAGCTAAATTTTCGCCGAAACCAATTTCACGTGAAACTTTGTATGAAAATTTCACGTGAAATCGAACTCAGTACTATGCTTAAAGAACGAGATCGAAGGCGCAAACCGCAAATTGAAAATGCTAATATGTGTCGGTAAGTAATATTTCGCAGCTTTTCAATGGGTCGGCTCCCTTTTAATTCAGCGCAATAAGGGATATTCGTCGGTTAAAGTGCTTGCCAGTTGACAGTGAAAATGTGTAACGTTTTATGGTGTGTTCGCGTAAATTTTCTGCATTCTTTTTGTGATGAGGAAACATTATTGCACCTACTATAGTAGGCATATACGTACATATCTTGAAATATGTATCGATGCGTCGACACAAAATGTGTGGGAGGTAAAGAAATTGTACCTCTAGTCTGTGCGGCAGGTAAAATTTGAAAAATTTCCTTAATTGTTTTAGAGGGTGTTACATTTATTGCTGAGGACAAAAGATTCATTTTGACATAGTATAAACATAGAAAACTAGGCCGGTTTCCTGGAAGACTTGAACCGTATATGTATGCTGAGTTGACACGCTGGTTAAGTAGCACATTACGCTATGATGATTCATGAAGGGAAGAACCATCATATATAATTAATTTTGATTCATTGGTATGCTGAATCGTATGTAGATAGTCAGGACACTTAATTAGATGACAAAATACGGAAACTATTCAAGTGTGGCTAAATGCGCGTTTTGGCGCCGACATAGATCTCTTGCTTCTGTTGTTTGGGACTATATGTATACGAAAATTCATCCGCTTCTCATAGTGTACAATAATTAATCGTGTTCAGACATTTGTTGTAGTTAGGGACTGAAAAATACAACTGAAATCCCAACCAACATACTCTTCAGAATTCAGCTTTTAGGATGTTTTACAAGACTCCACCAAGCCACTTGAGACTCTACTAATCCACTTGAGACTCTCCAGAGCATAGCATTTGTAAGTACATTTCAGCTGACTTTCATAACACTCTCAAGTTTGAAAATCGAGTAACTGGACTACGGGTTATTATTTATCTCTCTCTAGCGACTTTTGTACGGAGAGTGTAACTTTTACAAAAAGACTTTTGATCTCACAATTACACCTTCACAAAAGTACTTGTGCACACTAATAAGCATTGTAAAAGTTAAACAATAAGAGATTTATTAGTCTCATTATGAAAATTGAAACATTTTTTTAAGGCTAAAATAGCTTTCATAAGTTACCCATTTAATACTAGTAGCACACTAATTACCTACAAGGCTAATATTAATAGAACTGTCCTCTCAGTTTTCCTCTTATAATACTCTTGTAGTATCTTATAAGAGAAAAAAATGTCACTTGGTTTCTTATTCCCAAATATATTTGTTACCAATATATTCCTGTTCTAGTACATAATCGCAATAACGATCAATAGATTTTTATCATACACTTTCAAATTGTTCCCTCACACTTGAGCTTAGAAATCAACGCTTCAATTGTCATGCAAAAAACTGAGACTTTCGATGAAATTCCAAATTCAATGCCGTTTCAAGTTACTCTGTCGTTCCAGTCACGCTAAAATCTACTTTGACTTTTCAATAAATTTGCTTACTCATTTCATTAATGCTCCTTGCTAAAAAGAGCTTTAATATCTTTCTTTTATTATTGTTGAACTGATTAAAGCAAGTTCGCATAATTTACGTTTGAACTACTTTCGAGCAGACATATTCGACAATCGCCTACATTCGGCCTCAAACTTGACTAGTGCTCGCATTTGACTCACAAAATAATGCCATCTATTATCAATATCGGCATGTTATTTTGCTGCTGCTAAAAGGGTACTTTTCGCGACAATTCGTTTCGCTCGAGTATAGTACTAAGCTTAAACTTGACTTGATGCACCACCAATGCCTCCTAGAAGTACGGGCTGTCAGGCTACGTAATCGTTCTCGCTGTGACGTCATGGCGATAGGGATTTTGACATTTCCACGAGGCAGTGCCGACACACACCGAGATTTCACTTGCGGTTTTTTAGCAGCCCCTAGACACGGACGGTATAACTTTTCACCATTAGCTCCTTCAATCCTCTCGCGCACAAAGCATGTTAAAGCTGCCTTTACGTCATTTCGCTCTCATTGTCAAATTGGAGGGGAACTACTTGGATTTTACCCGATTTGACAATGAGCAGACAAAAAATTACTACCATCCCCTTCAATGTAAGTTTTATGGGCATGTCCACTCCATTTCTACTATCTCACTGTTTTTTAGCTAAAATATGAATAAAACGTTAGTTTTTTGTGCGTGGATGCGTTGTAATAAAAACATTTAGCCATAACTCTCATTTTGTATCGACCAATTGTATCGCGATAGGAAATCGACACGGAACCTCACATAACCTAACAACAACTGATAAACATTTCGTAGCGAATTTTTCCAATTATACCGCACGAACCGCATTAATTTGTGTTTAAGCTATTTTCTAGCACTGTTCCGCATATACAGTTCATTCTTTCGAGCTAAAAAGTGAATTTGGTGTTTGAATTTGAAAATTAAATAGTGCAAATGACTTTCCAATAAGAAAATCGATCGAAAATTGAAATTCTTGACATTTCATCCGTCAGAAATGAGCAGTGTCTTTGCTTTTCTCCATAGTCAAATTTTTCGCTCGAAAGAATGACCAGATTTTGGAGACATGTCAAAATTTAGCTTCACGATTAACTCAGTACCAGCCTTAAGAAGTTAGTTCCTAACCAGCGTCACAGCGTAATAACAACCAGCGTACCAGCTTATTCCACTTTCCCAAAAAAACACTTTGACCTTGAAATTGCGCCTCCATTTACGCAATGCATTATCTGTCAAAGCAGCCTGAGATTATGTTGGTATATTTTGCGAGAGTGGGCCGTATGTGAGCAGCGTAAAATCTAGCTTGAGTATGTAGTTGCCAAATTGTAGATTGCGTCTCTTTCTGTTCCATGCGATTTCTTCCAACTTCCCAGGCTGACCAACAATACAATCTCAGGTTAGATCACTGGATTTTTGGGCCGTATACATATACGGAGTTGGTACGCTGGTTAGGAACTAGCTTCTTACGCTGTGCCAGCGTGCGTACTCCGTATATGTATACGGTCCAAAAATCCAGTAGTGCGATATACAGCGGACGGACCAAAAGTGACCTGACCTAAAGCGCGGACTAAATGAACTTAGTCCTCAAGTGTTTATACCAACCTGACCTAAAATTTGCTTAGGTGGAATTTAGTCCTCGTTCGTATATGACAGCTGTCATTTAGTTTAATTTTCCTTCATGCACTGTATTTATCGTTTCTTTTGTCTCTCAAACATGTTTATGTCAATGATTTTGTGTCAAAGGGGAATGTTATGAGCTTATATTCAACATACACACATTATTAATAGTCGCGCAAAAATCAATGTTTAGGTCGCGTGTGTTTACAACGATTATAGTCCACGACCTATATTTAGTTCAGGTCGCTTGAAATCGTGGACCGACCTAAATTTAGGTCGGTCCACGAGTGTATACAGCACGTGGACTAAAAAATTTAGGTGGAATTTGGTGTTTAGTCCGCGGACTAAACGTCTGCTGTATACGATACTAGTGAACTGGCCTGAGATTGTATTGTTGATCAGCCCGGGAAATTGGAAGAAATCGCCTGGAACAGAAAGAGGTCCAAGATAGCATTCGACAACTACATACTCAGGCTAGATTTTTCGTTGCTCACATACGGCTCTCTCTCGCGAAAAATACCAGCGCACTCGCAGGTTGCTTTGACAGATAATGCATTGCGTAAATGGAGGCGCATATTCCAGAGGTCTGTTCCCGTACTACAATTAATTGCGATTAATTGCAATGAAGCCGTTTTTGTACTCCGTTTTAGTACGCTTCATTGCAATTAATTGCAATTAATCGTAGTACGGGAACAGACCTAAGGTCAAAGTGTTTTTTCTGGAAAAGGGAAGGAGTTCACCCACTTATCATTCTATAAACTTTGATAAAAACACTAACCAGACATAATGCCTGAACTAGAGTCAACGCAGCGAGGCGCAGCCATCAGTGACCAAGCGCAGCCAACGGAATCGCCTGGTTACACTGAAACGTGACTAAGTGTCAGTGAATTAGAAGAAGTTTCAGTTGATGTTTGAATTTCACAGCGACATCTCTGTATCCGCCTGTAGCCTTCTCATGAATAATCGGACGCTCCTTCACTTGGGCAATGCCTTCTAGATGTACGGGCCGTAATGCAGAATGATGACGTCAGAGCATCGGGACAAATGTCGCGAAAAACACACGTAGTCTTATGGGACGTCCGCGGGAAAATGTTAATTATACGGGTTGTGTTAAAGTGAGTGAAATGAAAACTAAAGTGGTTTATGCAAAACAGTGCTAGTGAACAGCTAAAACACAAATTAATGCGGTGCGTGCGGTATAATGTGGAAAATTCGCTACGAAATGTTTATCGGTTGGTGTTAGGTTATGTGATGGTTCGTGTCGATTTACTGTCGCGATACAATTAATTGGTACAAAGTGTACGTTATGACTAAATATTATTATTATAACGCGTCCACGCACAAAAAACTAACGTTTTATTCATATTTTAACCAAAAAACAGCAAGTGAAATCTCCGTGTACATCGGCACTGCCTCGTGGAAATGCCAAATTTCCTAAACTCATGACGTCACGGCGAGAACGATTACGTAGCCTGACGGCCCGTACTTCTAGAAGGCATTGACTTGGGCTATCAGCATCTCTATTGTCACCTCGTTATCCAAGACTGCATCTTTAATTGACTGCATTTTGAAATAATGCTATGTATTTTTTGATTTATTCGAGGGTGTTCTTTTCTATGCATTGTAAATGAGTTTAATTCTAACGTAAACTCAGCCTTATATTTATGCCGAATGCTTTAAAGGTTTATTTTACTACTTGCCTTATACCATAGTCACCTTTGAAATCTTACTTGGCTCTTAAACATTTTCCAATGTTATTTAAATTAAACATGCGTTTGTGATACTATTAGCATAATATTTCACTGATGGGCTTTGAGGAGAAAGCCAAATAGCCCTCGTTATAAATATGTAAGTACATTTGACTAGATCTGGCTTGTAGGAGAAAAAAACTGGTCTTTAAACCATAATTAAAATAAAAGTAATCCAACGACAACCCTCGTACGGGTCTAGGAGTTGAAGCTGGTGAGGAGCTTCCTTACAATTTTTTCAATCAATGTGAATACGAGTGTGGAATTCGACGACTCACTTTACCCCTGATTTTTAACCACGTACCTAATCAGAGCTAGGTGAACTCAAAGCTTGGTTCGCGGGCCTTCGTCCGAACTTGAATTCAAATCAAGGATCCCTCAAGCAAGAAGTCAGTCATCTACCAACTAGACTACTCAAGTATTTTAAATTACTATAATCAATGTGCTATTAATTATCTTTCAAATTTGCTCTTAACTATCTTTTTATTAAACTTTTAACTATCTAAGCTTTTACATTACATTTCAAATCCCGCGCGTTTCTCAAGTAATTACAGCTGATTGCAACTCTCCGCTGCGACAAAAGTTGAATCCATTTCGACCTGAGCTGCGCCTGGCTGCGCATAGCTGCGACTTGGTGTGTTCGCTATGGAAAACCCATATAGTCAACTCAACTGACAGCCTGGCTGCGCCTGGCTGCGGTAGACGACGTCGCAGTGTGCTTCAGCGGTAAGTCTGCAAACATAAAGGTAAGTACGCAGTCTTGCCTGAATTTCGGTCACTCGGCTTTGCTATTTATTTCTACACGAAAAAATTTTCGTGTAGAGAAGTGTAGAATATTACAAAGTGACAGTTAGTTGTGCAGATCATTTGTATTTTGAATTTTCAGCAAACATAATAATGGATAGTGCTTTCGCGAGTTTGATGTTGATGTACAACGCATTTGTAGTGGCTGAGTCGTTAGAAAATGATAAAAAGAAGAAAGCATCAGTGAGGGTCAACCCTTATCTCATTGAAAGGAAAACAAAAGGAAGATTTAAGAAAGATGTAAGTTTTGCAAGTCAGTCCAAATGTGCAAGTAATTAGCTGCGACCAATTTGTTTTTTCCAGTTTGAAGATTTGAAGAAGTATCCACATGCTCATCATTCTGCAATATTATGAATCAGATCGAATTTTACGGTAGAAATGAAGTTATAGTAGGAAATGTTAAAAACTACTTGCACGGTAAATTCCATTAGGCTGAAAGAAAATAGGCGTAATTTTTTTAAGTAAAACTATTATGTAATGTATTTAATAATGCTTTATTTGAAATACTTTTCCTTCACACGAATACATAATTTTCATCCATGCATTTCATATCGCGTACACATGCGGTGTTGAAAACTTTAGGTCTGTTCGCGTACCTGAATCTATTATAACATATTCAAATAGATTCGCATCATTGCTTCAAGTCAAATTTTGCAGCAAAAAGAAGCCAGCTGCCAAATTATGTTATTGTTGCAGTTTGCTGAAGTACGCGAACAGACCTTTTATAACGTCGCACTAATTCAATTAACCAACCAGCTAATTAAAGTGCTTCCTAGTAAACGTATCTGCCAAAAAAACCAAATGTGCTGGAAAATCATTGCTTCAAGTTCTGCACGAACTATCCTATGCATATAATTAGTTAATTTGTCGACAGAAAGTTCCGACGTACAACAAATTTCAAATTTTCAAACAAAATTCAAATTTGACGCGCGTTCAAAATGGCCAAAATGATTGCTTTTCGTGACCAAATAAATAGCAGACCATTTAATTCCGGCACCTCGTGCCTGAAAAAAACTCTCCACTTGTGCTGCAGAGCCACCTACGAGCAAAGAGCAGCACTGAAATTCTGACACTTTTCAGGCAACGTTTTAGGACGGGCTGCGTGCCGATTTTCTCAAGTGACCTGAAAAAAATTCAGGTGCCGAAATTCCGTCACGCTTTCCCCATGCATTTTAAAGGGGAACCGAAATTCAGGCAAGGCTGCGTACTTACCTTAAGTAAAGCTGCAGTTACAATCAATGCAATACAACTTTGTTGCACAACAAAATGAGTTTGAACCCATGGGAACGTATGAGAGCAGTTACAATGATGCAACACAACTTTGTTCCGCAGCAATGTTTGCTCATACCTCAAACTTGGCATGGCAACAACATTTTTGAAAATATCCAATTCCACCTGTTCCTATAAGAGTCCGGGAAACGGGAAATGTCATATGTAAATGACAATCAGAATTTGTTTTTCTTTTGCTCATTTTTGCTCTGTAATATACGCTGCAGCTTTTAAAGGATCAAATACTCACTGATATCACTTTCCGAGACTGTAAAGGATCCATATTATCAAACAACAATTTCGTTAATTACCGTGTTCCATTTTTACTAATTAGTACTTGCAAGTACTTGGGAGTAAAGCACAAAAGGAACGCCATCTTTGTTCATACGAGCAGATTCTAAGCTGTCAAATCATATGCAGGTTTCAAATGTAAAACAGTTGAAAATAAAGGGAGAAAATAACTAGTATAAACTACCCCAATCGATAAATAATGTAAAAACAACTAGCAGAAAATTACCTCTTTTAACTTTCTACACATTATGAGGGATATTTTTAATTTCCTAACTACCAAAACATTCAACATAACCATGAAAAAGCCAAAACCACTTATTGATAACTAAATAGCCACCTCACGGCAAAAAAAGGCGTAACTACTCATGAACTACTCGGGAACGAGAGCGCGAGTAGTTGGAAGTAGACAGAAGTACTTGCAAGTACTAAATAGTAATAATGGAACACGGGCAATATAGCCAGTGACAGATAACGGAAAATGTTGTATTGCATTGATTGTAGCTCGTTCCACCAACAAAACATGGCAGCAAATGTTGGTTGCATTGATTGTAACTCCAGCGTAATTGTCAAAACCGACTGGTTTTAGAGCAAAAAAGGCACTTTTTGACATACGCAGACACGAGTGAACATAAGAGCCCATACAGCGCATAAGCGAACGTATGCCAAGTCGTATCTCATCACCACTTTACGTACGGACAGCTCATAGCAACAATTGAGCAAAAGGTTGCTTAATGAGCATACCACTTTTTTTACTGTTCGGAAAGTTATTTTGGGGTGCAACATGGCCTTCATATAGAAGGCCTATCGCGACTTGCAATCGGAGAGGTATTAAGCTACTTTTTAAAATGGTGTAGTCCTCTCGTTATTAAGATTTATTGGGAATTGCACAATGACAATTGTTTGACATTTCTCTGACAATTAGTAATGTCAATAGTGCTGCTCGGTTGAATCAGGGAAAGACTCTATCCTACTCTTCCTACTATCCGGAGACCGGTTTCGATGTTTTTGTCGCGTAAAAGATATTTCGGATAAGTGTCGTGAAAGTGATGTGTTTATTGTGCTGTATACGCGAGAATTTTGCAATTTGGAATACCTGCCACCTACTCTCGGCAATGTGAACTGTAAACAATTGCCGTTTGTGGTTGGTGGGATTTATTCCACTTTAAAAATCATCAAATTTTGATAATCTGCAAATTCTTCTATACAAACGATATTTCGGATAAGTGTCCCGATGAATTGAGGTCTGATGTTAAAGTCTTTTTGTATCTAAATTGCTTGTGAAAGATCCCAAAAAAACATTGACTAACATGACATATGAGTTTCCTCCTATCTCCTGTAGGTGGATCTCGTGAATTTCTTTATAACCATAAAAAACATCACTGTGCGGACTGGTTGGGAAAAGTAGCTTAGGTCCGCCATCTTGTACGTTAATTGCTTTTGCGATAGGCCTTTTAAGGCTGGTACTGAGTTCGAGTTCACGTGAAATTTTGACATGTTTCCATTATCTGGTCATTCTTTCGAGCGAAAATTTTGACAACGGACAAAAGCAGAGACACTGCTCATTCTTGACGGATAAAATGTCAAGAATTTCACTTTTCGATCGATTTTCTTATTGGAAAGTCATTTGCACTGCTCAATTTTCAAATTGAAACACTAAATGTCACTTTTTCGCTCGAAAGAATGAACTGCACAAACTAAATTGGCGTGAAATGATTGACAACATGTTTCAGTGCCATCTATGTTTTCAAAGCGAAAGCAACTTTTCATGCTAAGAACACAGTACCAAACTTGCTTATTTTCAAGCTAAATTTTCGCCGAAATCAATTTCACGTGAAATTTTGTATTAAAATTTCACGTGAAATCGAACTCAGTACTATGCTTTATATGAAGGCCATGGGTGCAACCATGGCCTTCATATAAAAAGCCTATCGCGACTTGCAATCTGACAGGTATTAAGCTACTTTTTGAAATTGTGTAGTCCTCTCGGGATTAAGATTTGTTGGCAATTGCTCGATGACAATTGCATTGACATTTCTTTGACATTTCTTTGACATTTCTCTGACATTTCTTTGACAAATAACAAAGTGAATGGTGCTGTTCGGTTAAGTCAGGCAAAGAGTCTATTCTATTTGTCCTATTATCTTCGGTTTGTCGCGTAAAATATGTTTCGGAAAAGTGTCGTGAAAGTGCTATGTTTATTTTGTTGCTTACACGTGAAATATGCAGTTTGGAATACCAGCCAACTATTCTCGGCAATATGAATTGTAAACAATTGCCGATTGTGGTTGGTAGGATTTATTCAATTTTAAAAATCTTCAAACTATTACATACAAACGATATTTCGGATAAGTTTCGTGAAAGTGCTCCGGTTATACTCTTGTGTGCCGAGAACCATTTACCGTAGTTGAAATTGCAGGTTCGAAAAAAGGCAAATTTAGCAAAGCCAACGTAATTGGATGTGATATGTCTCAACCTTCCTGTATTTTGCATCGTGGAACCAATGCTACGATTTCAACTGATTTCGTGCCGTGTAATAAGCCGTTCACACTCGACTCTAAATCAAGTAGATTTAGAAGCTGTCAAAGTTAATCAGGTAAGCGTTCACACTACCCGAAGTGATTTAGAATGAGGAGATTTAGAGAGCGAACTGCCATTCGAATTTGTGTGTACAATTTTTTTTGCATGAAAGTTGTTCAAAATGGTGCAGGAACATGCAAGAGCATTTTCTTTTCATTTTGTACAACTCACATTTTCCTTTTTTGTCCAATTTTTGCTATATTTGAACGAAATTCGAATTACATTTCGTTGAAATCTACTCTCCCTCTCACGGATGGAATTAAGCACGCTCTGAGAACAATTCAGCCCGGAAAAATTCACAATAGTACCTGATTGATAATGTATGGGTAATCAGGTTGAAAAAATGTATGGGTTATCAGGTAGATTTAACTTGATTTAGCTCTAAAGCGATCAGCTGATCGAAATCGCCTGATTTAGAGCCTAGTGTGAACGGGCTATAAGGCTGCGGTAATGTCTCGCGCCTATAAGAGCGTAAGCTTGTTCGCGCGTGTACGATTGTTAATCAAAAACACGGGAAGTCAATATAACGGTCACGTTCAACGATTGAAGCGTTTAGGCGTGTACGCTTGTTCAAGCGTGTGAGCAGGTAGATCAAATTTATTTGATTTACAAGCTCACTCGCGAGAACAAGTGTCACGCACACTGACTTATTAAAGAATAGTGTTCATAGTAATAAGCAATGGACTTGAAAATTATGATTAGTAAAGTCAGGAAAAGAAGATTTTTGTGGGATGTGAAACACAAGGAGTATAAAAATAGACTAGCAATAAAAAGAGGATTTAAAGAAATTGCGGATATATTGAAAAATCAAGGTAAGTTGTATTTGCAAATAGGAAGTTTTTAATTTACATTAAGATCCATCTACAAGAAGAAAATAGTTTTTAAATGTATTACGGTTGCTTTTTTAGCACTTTTAGCAATGGAATGTACATTCGATGTTGTTTGCTGTTGTTGCAATAACATAGATCGATCGACACCTTCTTTATCTAAAATTATATTATGTAGCAGGCAAACCGTTTTTGCAATCAGTTTCGTAGCGGTTATACCAAACGCACATTCAATAACCTCTCTTGTTCTTGTGTGGTTTTCATTGAATACAACTTCACTTCCACTGATATTGATGTTATAGGCAAAAGGCCGCAGCAAGAAGCTTCGAAGTGGATAGGCTTCATCTCCCAATAAAACAAAAGGTGCATCGACATCTGTGCCAGGTAAAGGTGTGGGAGCAGGAGTTCCAAATTCGTCATTTTCTAGCATATGACAAAGTGCAGACGATGAAAATATATCACCATCGCTTTGCCTCCCATAGGCTCCAACTTCTATTGCTATGAACTTATAATGTGAATTTGCAACCACCTTCAATACAATGGAATAATATCCCATGTAATTAAAATATAAGCTTCCAGAGTGTGGTGGACATTTCATTGCAATATGTTTTCCATCAACGTAGCCCACACAATTTGGTAATCCCCAGCGTTTATAAAACTCTTCCGCATGTCTGATAATGTCTGATTCACATGCACGAGGCAAATGCTTACGTACAAATTTAGCCCATATTACATTGCACACGTTTGGAACAATACCAGAAACTGTATTATGTGGTATCCTGTAGCTAAAGGCCAAAAGATTGATCCACTCGAAACAGCCCTAGTTGAAAGTAATGCATAAAAAATTACGAAGCGTAATGGCGATGGGTAAATGCCTAGTACCTGTTACAAATGTAACTAGCTACACATTCACAAGCGTGAGATCTGACCATAGAAAGCGTAAAAGCTTACTAGCTTCAACTATCGCAACGAGCCTACACTCCTTCAAGCTCGAGACGTGACCGCAGCCTAAAGCCTGAGTTACAATCAATGCAACCAACATTTGTTGCACAACAAAATGAGTTTGAACCCATGAGAACGTATGAGAGCAGTTACAATGATGCAACACAACTTTGTTGCGCAGCAGAGTTTGCTCATATCTCAAACTTGGCATGGCAACAACATTTTTGAAAATATCCAATTCCACATGTTTCTATGAGAGTCCGGGAAATGGGAAATGTCATATGCAAATGACAATCAAAATTTGTTTTTCTTTTGCTCATTTTTGCTCTGCAATATACGCTGCAGCTTTTAAAGGATCAAATACTCACTGATATCACTTTCCGAGACTTTAAAGAATCCATATTATCGAACAACAATTTCGTTAATATAGCCAGTGACAGATGATAGTAAATGTTGTGTTGCATTGATTGTAACTCGTTTCACCAACAAAACATGGCAGCAAATGTTGGTTGCATTGATTGTAACTCAAGCATAAGATTGATAGAAAATTTCAGGAACTCATATATTCAATACAAATTTCAACTTCCATCGTTCTGTAGCCGAAGACGCACCAGTTGTGAAAACAGTTGTACACGGAATTATCAACGGCATTCCAGTTCCATTTCCACTTGCAAATCCTGATTCATGCGTGAATACTGGCATCGCTTGTCCCCTGAAAGCTGGAACAGCGTATGAATACCAAGCTATTTTATCTGTTCAAAGGCCATATCCAAAGGTAAGTCGATTGATGAATCGATAAATATGTTATTAACATGTAATGTTTTTTTCTGTATTATAGATTATTTTTGGTCGACAAAAGGTGCATCGGTTAGTCGACCCCGAACTCATAACACAGTACCAAAAAAAAAAATATCCTGATGGTAATTGCATGGCACCCACGACTATTACGAAGAAATGAATGGTTCTTCAAAATTATAATTTGACTTGATAAGCTTTAGAATTAGTTTAAGTTCGAAGAGTTTAAAATAAGATTTTAATTAAAGACACTTTATTGAGAAGTAATCATAGATAACTATTTGCTCATTGAAACAGAAAAGAATATAAAAGTCGAATATGTGTTCAAAAAGAGCCTTTGTTTGTTCGTCCTTGTACTGAGCGTACGAGCTGCTGGAAGGAAATATGGTGTGCTGATTTTTTCAATATATTTACTGCGGCAACATCGAACCGACTGTCATTGCTAGCAAGAAGTCATGGTTGCTGAACCTGCTCTTTTGGACCTACTCCTACTGTTGGATTAAGTGTATCTGATCAGTATATTAAAAATTTAATTCAATTTTATGTAAAAAAAAAACATACATGCTTTACGACTGAGATACCAACTACATAAAATTGCAACAAAATGTACATATTTCAACCTAATATTAATCTATATCAACGAAATATTACATATGTACATACGGAGTATGAATTGTCGCCAAAATATAAACCTTACAGCATCTCAACAGTATACTACAACCATGAATTTCGCAACCATTTAATTTTAGTATTCTGTCTGTAACAAAAAAATTGTCTGTTTAAGGAAACAAGAAAGGACTATATATTTACCAGTTTATGATTCAGTTTAATCAGAGCGACATGTCTGTTACTCCATTTTAATATCAAATTTGGAGATTTCAGCAGAAGTGTTCGTGAAAGATATAAGAAAGAAAATAAATCACATTGCTAACCATGGTTTTTGGTTAGATTCGTAGCAAGCCGTTTTTGTAACGAAACTAAGCTACTATATAGCTCCTCTTCACATTTCTGGCATTCCCACTTGCCAATATATGACTCCTTTTCACATTCCTTTCTCCTCTGCTTGTTCCTACAAATCAATTTGATGAAGATGATGAACAATTTATTCGTTGCAATCTACCTTTGTTTATGTTCTTTTCCCACTCAGTGTAATTGACATGACATATGAGTTTCCTCATATCTCCTGTAGGTGGTTCTGGTGAATCTCTTTAACACCAAAGAAAAACATCACTGTGCGGACTGGTTGAGAAAAGTAGCTTAGGTCCGCCATTTTGTACGTTAATTACTTTTGCGATAGGCCTTTTATATGAAGGCCATGGTGCAACATATGCTTTGCGTGGTTTACCTTGGCGCATATACGTACGTACGTACGCAGACTCATCACTGGTTGGAAATAAAGCACAGCCAATAGGTCTGTTTCCGTACTTGAATCTATTATAATATATTAAAATAGATTCGCAGCAAGTCGTTTTCGTACTTTTGCTGCAAACTAAATGCAAGCCAAATTTTGCAGCAAAAAGAAACCAGCTGCCAAATTCTGTTACTGCTGCAGTTTGCTGAAGTACGGGAACAGACCTAATGCTATCCACTGCAGACGCATTGCTCTGTTATGAATAAGGGGAGCAAGAAAACGCGTCTTATATCAATTGTTCGACTGGTAAGTAGTTTTTTATGCTAGTCTCTATGTTTGAAGGGAGTTTTTTTTATTTATTTATGAGCTTTTCTTCAGTTTGTTATTCTTCAGTTTTTTTTTCAGTACATTATATTTTGTGTTTTTCTCCAATTTTACCAATTTTTCGTCGATTCATCCTATGGTGGAAAAATTCGTCGATTCATCCTATGGTGATGAAAGTTCGCGTATAATCCTATTCATACATAATGTGAAATCACACCGAAGCGTAATTTCCGCGTGAGAGTACTCATATGTAAATAGGCCTAATACTGCCTAATACCATGGCCGTTCTAATACCAAATTCAGTTCATTTGCTCAAGCCTGGGTGTGTTCAATGTGCATGCTATAGCTGCTCCAAAAGCATAGCATAGCATCACTTTAGCAAGTGTCAAAATTCGCAGTAGCTAGGTGAAGCAGCTATGGATATTGGACAGCCAAGAGCTGCTACGAAGGTCAGCCTTTACACAGGAAATTCAAAAATAATTTTGTTTCAACTTTTTTATTGTAATTTTTGCATTTTCGTGGATCAGTTCAATACTTCCATTGCACTTTGGAAACTGTATGAAATTTAAGAGTTTTCAACATACAGCTGCACAATCCATTAAAATTTTCCTGACATATTTAAAACGTATCACTTATTTCCGGCTTTTGACGCCATATATGAGAATAAGAGCAAAAAATAATCGTTGAAAATTTGACAATACAGGAATCAGAGCACCCGGCCTTTTACGCTTCATGCTCGCCTTCTAAAAACTCAAGATGAGCTGCGCTGTGTACAAGCCAACTTAAAACTCGAGTTGAGTTTAAGTGTTAAAAAGCCCGCATTTAATTTATGCTGTCACTATTTTCAAATTTATTCCTCATCTCCTGTGTCACAAAAGCGCAAAAACTTCTTTTCATTTCAATTTCCAATTAGTGTTGAGTAGGACTTGTAAGAGCCAGTACATTTGTCCCGTACAAGAACGAAAATTGTTATGACGCGTCAAATTCATGAAATGTACCACTTCAAAATTTTTGTCATGCTCGTCATGCTACTCCTCACTTTGCGATTTGTAAGATGAGAGACAAAGAGCCGATAGTGACGACCAACATGACATTTCAGAGAGAGGCCTTACATTGTACGATGCGGATGCAAGCTAGGACAATGTCCCATACAAAAACGATGTGTGTACGTTTAATCAGTTTGTACTACTGAGTAGAGACGAGTTGAGACTTTTTAACTCAAATCTTCAATACAAGCAGTCGTGGCGAGCCGAATGCTAGAGTTCGCTCTATCGCCTCTTTTGTACTATTCGCCTCTTTTGTACTACATCGACTCTTTTGTACTACATCGCGTCATTTGTACTATATCGCCTCTTTTGTTCCGCGTTCATGAAAAATGCCACGCCTCATTTGAAGTGGGACATTGTACTGGCTCAGTACAAAAACGAGGTGACTCTTACAAACTCTTTTTGAAACCGTGTCCTACCCATGGTCCTACTAATAGAGGTATAAGACTTTAGAGTGGCGGTATCCGTGTAAACGCCTGTAGGTGTGTCTCTCGAGCATTTTTCTCCCCCTCGCCTTCACCTCTCAAGCTTTACGAGGTGCTGTCAAGTACCCAGGAGTCAATGTCAAATCGAACACACAAACAAACCAAACAATTTTCAAGTATGATATTGATTTTTAGATGAAATTAGCTAGAACAAGCTGTGTTTTCCAACCAAATTTAGTGACGCGAGTGCTGAGAAGTGTAGAAAGTCACTAGAAGTATAAGATACGGTTAAAAGTGGCAGTGACACCTTCAGTTTCTATCAAAATACCGGCAACGAAATGTGAAGTGAAGTGTTGTTCAAAAAATACGGGCTCCTGCCTGTCTGGGTGAGCTTTCTACAGGTAAGTACTTACCATTTACCTTATGGTGAAGTCTGTAATCCAAATTAAGTAGATTTGAGTACTTGGCGTGGCTCAAAACTAGTAATTTTACTCCAATTGTGTGATGCCGACTCAAGTGCTCGTCTGCTGGCCCACGGATCTGACACCTGGGTACCTGACAGTTTCTCTTGGATTCCAAAATGGCGGAAATGCCAATGAAGTAGGCTTAGAAGCTCATTCACAGGGGCAACTGATTTTAGTTTGAGAATTCAAAAAAAAAATGTCGGTCGACCTAAATAAAATTCGAACAGAAAAAAAATCTACGATTATTATTAGCGTACATTTACAAGGGAAAAATTATAATTTTTGGAAAATTTTGTGCTGTTTACTATTATAACATATGCCAAAATAAGAAACTTATTAAAATGGTATGGTTTCGACTAGAGATGAGGCGTATTTACTGGAACAGGTATATGGAACAGGTATTTTTTTTGGAACAGCCAGTACCTAGTACGAAATTCAAAAATACTAGGTACGAGTATTTTTGCGGACAATACATGTAATCAAGAATTTACACAATAAATTTCGTCCATTTAATTCATTTCAATCAAACAGTGACGTAATAGTATCCTAATATTAATATAAACTCGTATTTCATACTTGCAAGTGCTTTCATACTCACGAGTATCTCGTACACGAGACGAAAATATTTGCAAGTACGAAAATACTCGATACGAGTATATACTCGTATAGTTCCAAAATATTCGATACGAATATACTCGTATCGTTCCAAAATATTCGAATACGAATATACTCATATCGTTCCAAAATATTCGAATACGAAAATAACGCATCGTTCCAAAATATTCGAATACGAAAATAACGTATCGTTTCAAAATATTCGAATACGAAAATAACGTATCGTTCCAAAATATTCTAATACGAAAATAACGTATCGTTCCAAAATATTCGAATACGAAAATAACGTATCGTTCCAAAATATTCGAATATGAAAATAACGTATCGTTCCAAAATATTCGAATACAAATAACGTATCGTTCCAAAATATTCGAATACGAGTATATACTCGTATCGTGCTTTGGAACTTGCAAGTATTTTCGTATCGCATATTTTGGTATAGAGTATTTTCGTGCTTGCGAGTATTTTGGGTATTAAGGTTTAGGTTTTTAGGGCAAAAGTAGCTGAAATCGGACAAAATCGGCCAAGTTTGAGTTAGAGTTGTTTGGGACATAACGGGCCAAGACCTATTGCTGTGTTACAAAAATTTACGTTTTGTAGGGGAGTAAGGGGTTTTTTGGCCATAGTTTGGCAAAAACTGGCTTTACAGCGCTTTCGATGATTGAAAGTGATCGGGGAGTTCAATAGTGATATTTCAAGGGCGAACAAATTTTTTTATAGGGAAAATTAGGCAAAAACGTCCATTTTTTCCAAAAAAAATTTTTTTTTGTTCTAACATAAATTTGAGGATCTTTCTGAGTTGCTCCCATACAAATATGGGAAAAAGCGGCCTTGTTTCTAAGATACGGTAAAATGAAATCCGCCGGGAAAACTGAAAGTAACACTAAAAATGTTTAGATCCTTTTTGGTTAGCCAGTTGGCTTCTCCGGCTGTGCTGAAGCTCTCCTCGTGACTGCACTCCAACCCTACCGGGGTTGTGACTCATGTCCAGCTTTATCGAAAGGTTGGCCCCCTAGTGGGTGCATGTTTAATAGACGTTTTATCATTTCTTAATAAAATTTTCGACAAATTCATGCTTCAGTGAGGCGAAGTGGAAAACCGACTGTTTTAGATTAGTCAGAAAAAGTTTGGTATCAGGCATCGATCGATGAAAAGTCATATAGATGGCAACAGGATAAGTTGGTCCTATCATAGTAAATTTTTCGACACTGGTAGTTTAAACGAATACAGGAAGTGTTTTTTGCATATATTAAAATGAAAATCAAATAAAATTGATTGAATTTGCTTGTTTTCCCTTAGATGGCTCCCAGATTGGAGAAACACTTGCCAAATAAGTGACCGACCATTGGATAGTTACGGACAAGCTGCACGGACAAATGGCTCGTATCCTTTCACGGTCAACTGCACCATTACCATTCTAGCCTGGGAACTTTGTCTCTGGTGGATGGGGGAGGGCATATCATACCGTTTCATTGTGTGTTACCCCTGGACTTGATGCCCCACACCCGGGAAATCCTACCACCAGAGGGAGAAAAGGTGGTAGAAGGGCTGAAAAAATGAAGAAAAACAGACAAAATTATACATAAAAATAAAAAAGGAGATAAAACAATTAAGGAGAAGAAAAAAAAGAAAGAAAAGAAGCCCCAAAAGCAAACGCACAACCACAAAAACACAAACATATTAGCCCGACATCTATCGGCAAAATTCATGTAACAGCATCAAGTCCAGTTTTACCGCGAATAGCTGCTACCTTAGCAGCTATTCCGGAATCTTGGACAGCCCGACTGTCAAATAGCAAGCATCAGAAAATAGCTATTTCGTGACAGCTAATAGCAGCTATAAGGTGTTATGACACTACATTAATAATGCCATTAATAATCCGAGTAGAGAGAGACAATGAATAAACATAGATATGTGCATTTTGTATGAGAGAATAGGCCTCACTAGCCAATAATGTTAAACTGTTAAATATTAATGCCATAATTAATGTGGTGTGCTATAATAATGCGGCCGGCTTCGCATTATTCAGCTGCTAGCAGCTGAAATTTTGACATGTCGGAAATTGAATGTGTCATATTAGAATATTATGTGTCATATTAGAAAATACCTTCGACATTTCGATAACAGTTAATCGTCACTGTCAAAACGAACAATTGTTTTGACTGCACTCACCTACTTATCTCTTTCACACTAAATATTTCGATCTCTTTTCTTTTCGGATTAATAATGAGATGATTAATGCGCAAAATAATGTAGTGTCATAACACCTATAGCATGCACATTGAACACACCCCCTATTACCACGTAGAGGGCTGTAACAATGCCTTCTATATGTACGGGCCGTAATGCAGAATGATGACGTCAGAGCATTGGACCAAATGTCGCGAAAAACACACGTAGTCTTATGGGACGTCCGCGGGAAAATGTTAATTTTACGGGTTGTGTTATAGTGCGTGAAATGAAAACAGAGTTGTATGTGCGGAACAGTGCTAGTGAACAGTTAAAATACAAATTAATGCGGTGCGTGCGGCATAATTGGAAAAATTCACGACGAAATGTTTATCAGTTGTTGTTAGGTTATGTGATGTTCCGTGTCGATTTGCTATCGCGATACAATTGGTCGATACAAAATGAAAGTTATGGCTAAATATTATTATTATAACGCGTCCACGCACAAAAAATTAAAGTTTTATTCGTATTTTAGCTAAAAAACTGCATGTGAAATCTCGGTGTGTGTCGGCACTGCCTCGTGGAAATGTCAAAATGGTTTAACGCCATGACGTCACATCGACAACGATTACGTAGCCTGACGGCCCGTACTTCTAGAAGGCATTGGCTGTAAAATCGATGTAAGGAAAATAACTACATAAGGTCTGTTTCCGTACTTTCAGCAAAGTGCAGCAGTAACAGAATTTTACAGCTTGATTATTTTTGTGGTGGGGGAACATTTGGAAAAGTACAGAAACGCGCTGCTGCAACTTGCTGCAAGTAAGAAGAAGACACTAAAAGTGACAGCTGCGTTGATTTGAATTTCGAAAAACGTTCTTGCGGACATTTTGAGTGTCATGATTACAGCCCACACACCAGATGAAGCCATCATATGCATTGGAAACACCTTGTGAACATATCCTTTTCCATCTACAAGATTATCATATTTTGCTCGTGCGCAATTATGAGTTCCATTAATAGATATAACAGGCTCTATTAATGGAGCCCATATCAATATTGATCCGCCTGCGAAACAAAATTTATAATTCATCTATATTATTATGCCTGCAAAATAAAACAACAGCATATTCCCGCCAACAATACATTTCATTTTCAGTTGCAATGACTAACAAGTTCAAAGTACAAATCAGTTTTGTCCTTATTAAAACCTAGCCACAGCGTAATAACAACCAGCGTACCAACTTATTCCACTTTCCCAAAAAAACACTTTGACCTTGAAATTGCGCCTCCATTTACGCAATGCATTATCTGTCAAAGCGGCCTGAGATTATGTTGGTATATTTTGCGAGAGTGGGCCGTATGTGAGCAGCGAAAAATCTAGCTTGAGTATGTAGTTGCCGAATTGTATATTGCATCTCTTTCTGTTCCATGCGATTTCTTCCAACTTTCCAGGCTGACCAACAATACAATCTCAGGTTAGATCACGGGATTTTTGGGCCGTATACATATACGGAGTTGGTACGCTGGTTAGGAACTACTCATTACGCTGTGACCTAGCCTCCACCGAAGTCGATCATATACAAAGAAGTGCACACCATGCACTAAATATCCACCATTGGATATTTTGTAATAGCAATAAAAACGTTGTGCGAGAAATATATTCCGTGTTCATTGGAATATTGCACAGAAAAGATTTTTCTTCGCGCGCTCTTTTGAATATATATACATTTCAAAGCCTCGCGCCAAGCCCATCGTAGTCGATTTGACAAGCTGCAGCAAAATGCCTCAGCTCAGTCAATGCCTTCTAGATGTACGGGCCGTAATGCAGAATGATGACGTCAGAGCATCGGGACAAATGTCGCGAAAAACACACGTAGTCTTATGGGACGTCCGCGGGAAAATGTTAATTGTACGAGTTGTGTTAAAGTGAGTGAAATGAAAACTAAAGTGGTATATGCGGAAGAGTGCTAGTGAACAGCTAAAACACAAATTAATGCGGTGCGCGCGGTATAATGTGGAAAATTCGCTACGAAATGTTTATCGGTTGGTGTTAGGTTATGTGATGGTTCGTGCCGATTTACTGTCGCGATACAATTAATTGGTACAAAGTGTACGTTATGACTAAATATTATTATTATAACGCGTCCACGCACAAAAAACTAACGTTTCATTCATATTTTAACCAAAAAACCGCAAGTGAAATCTCCGTGTACATCGGCACTGCCTCGTGGAAATGTCAAATTTCCTTAACTCATTACGTCACGGCGAGAACGATTACGTAGCCTGACGGCCCGTACTTCTAGAAGGCATTGGCTCAGTTCGGCTGTATTTTTCTACAACTTTCTGAAAGAGGGGAAGCGATGACCACAGCCAATGCCTTCTAGAAGTACAGGCCGTCAGGCTACGTAATCGTTCTCGCCGTGACGTCATGAGTTTAGGAAATTTGACATTTCCACGAGGCAGTGCCGATGTACATGGAGATTTCACTTGCGGTTTTTTGGTTAAAATATGAATAAAACGTTAGTTTTTTGTGCGTGGACGCGTTATAATAATAAAGTTTAGTCATAACGTACACGTTCTACCAATTAATTGTATCGCGACAGTAAATCGACACGAACCATCACATAACCTAACACCAACCGATAAACATTTCGTAGCGAATTTTCCACATTATATCGCACGCACCGCATTAATTTGTGTTTTATCTGTTCACTAGTACTGTTCTGCATAAACCACTTTAGTTTTCATTTCACTCACTTTAACACAACCCGTACAATTAACATTTTCCCGCGGACGTCCCATAAGACTACGTGTGTTTTTCGCGACATTTGTCCCGATGCTCTGACGTCATCATTCTGCATTACGGCCCGTACATCTAGAAGGCATTGCCACAGCGTAATGAGTAGTTCCTAACCAGCGTCACAGCGTAATAACAACCAGCGTACCAACTTATTCCACTTTCCCAAAAAAACACTTTGACCTTGAAATTGCGCCTCCATTTACGCAATGCATTATCTGTCAAAGCGGCCTGAGATTATGTTGGTATATTTTGCGAGAGTGGGCCGTATGTGAGCAGCGAAAAATCTAGCTTGAGTATGTAGTTGCCGAATTGTATATTGCATCTCTTTCTGTTCCATGCGATTTCTTCCAACTTTCCAGGCTGACCAACAATACAATCTCAGGTTAGATCACTGGATTTTTGGGCCGTATACATATACGGAGTTGGTACGCTGGTTAGGAACTACTCATTACGCTGTGCCAGCGTACCAACTCCGTATATGTATACGGCCCAAAAATCCCGTGATCTAACCTGAGATTGTATTGTTGGTCAGCCTGGAAAGTTGGAAGAAATCGCATGGAACAGAAAGAGATGCAATATACAATTCGGCAACTACATACTCAAGCTAGATTTTTCGCTGCTCACATACGGCCCACTCTCGCAAAATATACCAACATAATCTCAGGCCGCTTTGACAGATAATGCATTGCGTAAATGGAGGCGCAATTTCAAGGTCAAAGTGTTTTTTTGGGAAAGTGGAATAAGTTGGTACGCTGGTTGTTATTACGCTGTGGCGATGACGTCAACAAGATTTTATTTGCAGCAAAAGTACGGAAACGACTTGCTGCGAATCTATTATAATATATTATAATAGATTCAAGTACGGAAACAGACCTATAAATGACCGAGCGTAGTAAATTTCAAAACACTTCGATCTGTCAAAACAAAATTTGTGAACCAGCAAAGAGGCGCATCGACAACTTTTCAACGTTGGAAGATAAGCCTGTTACTTGATAAGCGAATATTTATATATTCCGCTGCGCTCTAGAGTTTTTCAAGTGAACTGCACGAAGCTCGAAATGCGATAAGAATATCAGAACTTATGTCGTCTTGACCTTATGCAGCTTCTAAGAACATTAGTGTTTCGGGTGTCGTGCCTTTCACTATATTGTGGACAAAAGATATTAATTCAATCTTCGCAGTGTTCAACGTCTAACTCCAGGATGGCGGAGAAATCGCAGTCTACATCATATGCTGAGTACGAAGCAGGAACAAGTTCGATAGCGTTCGTGACTACTCCTGACGAAGGCTCGGCTAAAAAAATTGCACACAGCTTGGTGTCGAAAAAATTGGCAGCATGTGTGAACATAATTCCACAAATAACATCCATATACGAGTGGGAGGGAAAAATCAACGAGGACAATGAGTTTCTCATGATGATTAAAACCCGAACTAGTCGGGTCGATGAACTAACGAAGTTCGTAAAAGAAAATCACCCGTATAGTGTTGCTGAAGTTATAACTCTTCCTATAGAAAATGGCAATACTCCCTATTTAGATTGGATATCAAAGACTGTTCCGGAAAAAGTGTAAAATAAATTATCATAAAAGATTCGGAGTTCAAAAATAGCTATATAATTGACTGTATTGCTCGTTATGTATGCACAGCTATCTGTAAAAATGTAATGATTTTCCGTAGTGCGAGAAGTTACTTCAATAAAGTAAGAAAAATACGACATATTTGTGATGTTATCTTGAGCGTATGGACCGAGTATTGTTTAGTGCAATCAGTCGCATGATCTGCTTTGATCTTTAATTGAATTATATTTTGCTTACTGCAAGGATGCGTGTATATCTAATTGGTCATATTTTTTAATAAATACTGCATTCTTTTTGATAAAAAATCACGATATGTAGAAGGAAGGCCATGGTACAAGCCACGATGGCTTATACATAAATTATGTTCGATGAAAACAATTTTTAAGCCTACATCATGGTTTGACCAATTTTCACGTATCACTAAATCCCCTCAGCCCTTACAATTTATTTGGATTAATGCTAATAAGCTTCTAACTGTAATCTTAGCCAAGCTACTAACTGTAAAACCAAAAGATTCTAATCAGATAAAATTCATCAAAAGATGAAGAAATGGTTCTAAACACATCAATAAATTCGAAAAAGGAAATCAATCAAAACTTAGATATATCTTATATTAACACTTAGATCCTACTGACCATCTTTTATCAAATCTTACATTAATGAGATCGAATTCAAGTTATCATAGCTACTTAGTTGTCGTATATTTAACATTAGAGATTTTTAGTTGATAGAATGTTATTTCATATATATTTACAACTGAAACTATCTTCCTTATAGTTATAAGTAATGGCAACTGTCTGGTTATATGTAAAAATATCCTTAAGCTGCCTTAACAAGTTTATTGTTAATATAGTTTTACTTAATATAATATTAGTTATCCAATCTAGTCTTAGTTATGTTCAAAAAGATTGACTATTTGACATGCCTCAGAGCTCCCACTTAACTTATAACGCTTCAAATATCTAACTTAGCTGCATCAAGAAACCCTTCAATTTGAGAGGTGTTTTCTGCGTTATGTATTGAGTTATATAGACTCATAGTGCTAGAATATCGGAACGTCAAGTCTTAAATTATTGAAAGACGGACAATGAAAAATCTGGTGAGCCATTTCATCAGTTTCGCTGCAATATAGATATCTAGAGTCGTCTAAGACCTTAATACTAAAAAGTCTTGCAGCATTTGTTGACTGAAACTCTGTGATCTTTTTTAATTTTGCATTTTTGAATCACACCAAACACCACAAAATGTATTAAGCCATGTGAACTGTTTAAGATTATGTACCTTCCTTGTAATATTATAAACGGATTTTTTCACTCCTTCGTTAGAGTGAATATTCTAGAATAGCTTCATCAGGCTCACATTTTGATGAAAATTCGACTCCCAAGATTATTGATTTTTAAGCAACATTTTCTGCTAAGTCCACAACTTTTCACATTCACCTGGAGGCAGAGTGTACTGTACACACTATAGGTTTGATATATTATTTGCTTATATGAGATTCTTTGTGAGTTCTATACTGGTCAAATTTGAATCTGCCAATATCAGGACATTGTTTTTCTTTCTATTTTTTCGAGACATTAAAGCCTCAGAAATATCAGTCAGTTCTGCCATTATTGTGGATGTGATTTGGCTAAGTCCATAGATTTTTGGATTTGTATCAATTATTTCTCTGTGCGCATACCCCACTCCCAGACAGTATTTGCATCATCAGTTATACATACATGTTAAGGTTATAACCAAATTAGTTATAGTAAATTAGCTAGAATTACTAGCAAAAACGTACAAAAAGAGAACACACTGAAGATAAACAAAAATAATAATAAAAAACACCGTCAAAATCAAAACCACAAAAAACACTCTGGGTGAAATTATCTAACGGCTATGGAGGCACGTAGTTGAGTTAAGCCGAAAATTATCACAGTAGCTATGTCTTTTGGAAGCGTTATCATTCGGGGAGACCTCAATGACAGACATAAGCTCTTGGTGAGATCATACAAATAATTAAACTTTTTAAAATCATAACAAACCAAAGCCTTATTTGCTTTACTAATGGGGGAAAAAAGGTACATCTGTGCCTGACGCAACTCTAATAATTTTATACGTACTAACTTCAGATGGTTAGCTGGAACTAATCTGATCAGTAATAGTGGACGCACCACAATCACTTGTACCTTTAGGACCAGACTCTGGGCTAAACCCGCAAAATCTTTGTTACCCGAAAAAAATTCTAGGAATCATCAACCAAAGCACTTTCTCGGGATATATGAAATCTATCTCTAATAAGTTAGAAGCAATTGTTGAAAAAAATCAGGTTAATAGTCATGCCGTAGTACACTCGACTTACGGCTGGTGGAGCTTAGAATTAGGTACATTATGGAATGTGAAAAAATGCTACTGAAACTATATACAGCATCCAGAAAAAAGGGAAGACTTCTATGGGCATCTAAGGGCCAAAATGAATTGGAAAAATAAGGTCAAAGAGAGTAGAAGAAATAATTGGGTAAATAAACTAACAGATATAGCCCCAATAGGAAATATTAAAGAGTTTTGGGTTTTTGCTAGGAATATAAAAAAAGTGGTTCTTAGAACACTCCCTCTTTCTGGAATCCTGATAATGCAGCATAAATAAACTTAATGAAAAATAAAAGCCACCCTAGTTGTCTAAATCTTGAAATTCCCACTCAGAAAATAGATATTACATTTAATGAACTAAAAACCATTTTAGTTGCCCACAAAAAAACATCAACACCAGGTGCGGATATGATCACCTATGAAATTTTGAATGTCATGAGTGACTTAAGTCTAAATCCCCTATTATTTGCACTGAAGAAAACAGTCCTATTCCTCCAGAAGCCTTAAATATAAACCTGGAAAACCTGGAAAAAGTCCTAGCGATCTAGTGAGCTTCAGACCGATTTCGTTACTTAATGTAATGGTTAAAGTCGTCAACAGAATTATTTAAGACCGATTAATTAGTGAATGTAAATAAATCTGTCAGCATGTGTCTAAATACAATAGACCACTGGATATGTCGGAAAGTACGATAAAAAACACTATGTTTATGTTTTTAGACATTACCAATGCATATGAAAATGTAGATGTTTCTTTTTTAATAGGGTCATTTTAATATTCTCAAAGAATATAAATTCTGTATTATTTCTTTCCTTAGCTTTAAAAGTGTTCAACTAGGTTCAGAAAACGAGCCAATAACGGAATCCCGGGGGGAACGCACTGTCCTTTATTATTCAGTTTTTTTTTTCCTCCGGTTTTTTCTGCACTTAGCAGAAAAAGTCTTAGCTTCTTGACCAGTAGGCATCAGCCAACGTTTACACATTTAGTATTAATTTAAATTCAACTTATTTGACTACAACTTATTTGGTTACGTATACTTAATCGGGAATTAGGAAAGGAAAGGATTTTAAGAGGTCTGGTTGCATTAATTCTAGGCTTTATTTTATCTTAATTCATTTATCAAATGTTAATATCGCACTTTACGAGGAATTCACTTAGTTGCTTCAAATGATTTCTGTTGTGTTTGATAGCTCATTTAGTTTTATTCGCTTTAAAAACTTCAAAACATAATCTGTCTCTTGCATATTCGGTGCATTAAAAATTTTATGATCGATATCATAAATCTCTCCACATATTGCACAGTTAATATCTTCATAAATTTTTAACCTGATTCTATTCTTATTATTTAGTGCGTTATTTACCATTAATCTATTTATTATTTTTACCGCCTTATTACCTAAATTTAGTTCTTTAAACCACACTTTATTCCTAAACACTAAATCAGTATTTCCCCATATAGACGGTTTTAAGTTTCTTACTTGAACTAAAAATTCATTTTTCCATTCGTCCAAAATATTCTTATTTATGTTATCCAAAACTTCATCAGCTTCATATTCATATATCATTTCATTATCATCAAGAAAGGCACATTTTGCTGATTCATCAACCTCTTTTGTTTTCCTGTATCCTGAATGCCCAGGAATCCATATAACTTTTACTTTTAGATCCTGATTCTCCTTGATATATTTATATATCTTACTTGTAATATTTTTCTTACTCAAGTGACTATCTAGTTCCGAGCAGGCTATATTTGAGTCCGTTAATACAATAAAATTTTTGAAACCTAAACTTACTCCTAACTTAATTACTTCCCCAATGTTTATAAGCTCACAATTTACTACTGACGAAGTATTTCTGAGCTTAAACTCAACAATTGAACTCATGTTCCAGGTGCTAGCAGCCCCTCTTATATCTAAAATATTGTTACTGCCATCACATAACAAAACAGTGCTCTTTTCCAATATACTTCTTGTCCAATATAATACTCGGCATACATCTCATACATGTATTTCATACATGTATTCAAACAATCAGATAAAACGTAAAATAATCCTCTAGAAACCAGTCTGAGAATCTGCGAGAAATATATGTGTGATACATGTGTTTCGTACATGCAATTTGTATTTTTTTTTTTTTTAATTAAGCGGTTCACACTTCTATGAACCAGGGGTTGGCCTTGTCCTATCGGTATTGGCCATCGGTTTACGTCTTTTTTAAAACACTCGGTTTTTAATTCGATTTATTATTTATAGTTAGTTATTATTTTCATTTTAGAAAATGGGACAAAACACAACACAACACACAAAACACAAAGGCATATCAAAAACAACGCGACGACGCGAACACGCAGTTCAAGACACGCTGATTCACGTCTTGTCAATTCCAGAGAAAAACCGTCCTTCGGAGAAAAACCATCACTACAGTTCTCTTCGGAGAAAAACAATCACTGCAGTTCTCCGGCTACAACCTTCCACTGCAAGAGACAACACGCGAATGATGCAATTTGTAAACAAGTCGCAGACAGAGTCGTCTAGAAAGAAAATAGCGGAACATTCCAGAGCCCCAAACCATGAGTCAGATCTCACATGGCAACGGAAAAGATCTTTAAATAGCCCATAGAAAGCAAAAGCAGAACATTCGAGAGCCCAAGACACATGCGAACACGACACGACTATAAATACCGCCACGAGAGGTTAGTTCAGTTAGTAGATAGCGAAGACAGCGAAAAGGCTGTTACTGTGAAAAGCGAAACAGTAAATTAAATATCCGGGCGCGGATGTATTTTGAAAGCGAAAAAGTGTTAAATTGTAACGTGAAATTACAATAGTGCGATCGTAAAGTGCAAACGTAATAGTGTTTATAATTATTTGTGTGTTAATAAAAGAATAATTAGTGTTGATAAAGAAAACTGTTTTATTTCACGAATGTGAAGAATATCGAATCCACGGAAGGTGTTTTAACGGCAAAACACAACAATTGGTGTCAGAAATAAGGGATTCTGTCGCGTTCGTGATTTAAAAAGTGACTTTTAGTGAACTACTGGACAGTGAATTTGTTTAAAAAGTGAAAATTAATAAGTGCGTGGACTAAGCAAAAAGTTAAAAGTTTCGGACAGTGAGCATTGTTAATTGTGCGGACTAATTGAAATTTGTGAAAATTTGAGTGGACGAAAGTGATAATTGTGAAATCGAAGAACAATGCCGAAATTAGTGAACGAGCTGACATTGGCAGAGTTGAAAGAAGAGTGCCGGAAACGAGAACTTTCAATAACTGGGAACAAGACGGCTTTACTGTCACGTCTCAGGGAGGCTTTGAGCACGGAAGGCAACGATCCGGAAACTTTTGAATTACCGGACGAGGAAATTAGCCAGGAGTTCGTTCAAAAGGAACAAAGCAGCGAAAAAAAACCCGGTGATGGATTTGCTGCTAAAAATGACATCCGACATGAAGCAACAATCCCTGGACATCGGTCAAAAATTCGAACAGCAAACCATGAGTCTGGATCAGAAACTAGATCAGAAACTCGATCAACAAGCCACGAACCTGGACCAGAAACTTGACCAGCAAGCTCAGAAACGTGACCAGCAAGCCCAGAAGCTCGACCAGCAAGCCGTCGATATTAAGGAACAGTTAGAAGAACATGCGAAGAAGAGTGAGGAGCAGCTGGTGGAAATCAGACAACAGTTCCAGCAGCAAGTCTCAGAAGTTAAACAGCAATTAGAGAGTCGAGTAACGGAAGTGGAACAGTTCGACAAAAAGTTGGTTAGCATTGAAGAAGGAATGGACCAGATGAAATTGGATCTTCAACGCGTGAAGGCCGTAGGAATTGTGCCAACAGAATCAAGTGGCATCAAGGAACTTAAAGCACTAACTTTTGATGGGCAAACTTCTTGAACCATCTACAAGAAACAGTTTGAGGCTGTTGCAAAAGTTAACCGCTGGAACGATGAAGAGCGTGCGACCACACTGATGGTGTCTTTGAGAGGATCCGCAGCGGAAATACTGCAAACCATTTCGGTAGACAATTACTCTAGTTATTGCAGCCTGGCGAGTGCCTTGGATATGCAGTACGGCGAAGACCACTTAAAGGAAATTCACCGTTTGCAGCTGAGGAAACGCACACAGAAACCGGGAGAGAACTTGCAGCAGCTAGCTCAGGACATCGAGCGTCTGACACTTCTATCCTATCCTTCTTACGATCCGGAACATCGGGACGAGACAGCTAAGGATGCTTTCATTCAGGCAGCTCGTGATGAAGAGCTCCAACAAGCACTTGGATTGGCAAGTAATCGAACGCTGAAGGATACTTTGGCCTACGCTCTCACTTATGAATCGGTAAAGCGGGCATCACGCAGTAACGTTAGAGTGCGTGAAGTGTACGAAGAGTGTGTATGCCAAAGAGCCGAGGTCAGCCGAGAATCAACGACAAGCGGAGCTCCACAATGTTGGAACTGTGGAGAAAAAGGGCCTTTGAGGCGTGACTGCCGAAGGAAATTGAAGACAAGGTTTTGCGAAGGGTGTGCAGCGTGATGGCGACAAAGGAACGAGGCTGGTTCAGTGAATGTAGCCGTCTCTTCTTCGGAAGAGGCGGGAAACCAGTAAGAGCCAACCGCATGGTTCACAGGTTGGCTCGTGGAATTGTTGACCCCAGAACCATCATCACAGTCTCTAGGCTCTATCGACACGAGAACGACTTAAGTCTGCAGGGAAAAATCGAAGGCAAGCCCTGTAACATGACCATTGATACCGGAGCAATGAAGTCGATTTTGCGGATGGATTTGGTAGAAGCATGGAGACTGGGTAACGTTGGGCGATAAGTACTTCGTACAGCAACAGGCGAATCTGCACCAGTTCACGGAGAAATAACCCGTCAAATACAGCTCGGTGATTTGGTGTTTCAGCATCGGTTTCGTGTGGCAGATATAACAGACGAATGAATACTTGGGATGGACTTCCTAGGCCCTCATGGATTCAGCCTAGATTTAGGAAAAAGAGTGATTAAATGGAAAAACGTAGAAATACCGTTGGTGGGTAACAGAAAAGGAAACGACCGGCTGAGAATCGTCGTCTGCGAAAACACCAAAGTACCAAAATCGTCGGAAAACATCATCTGGGCCACATTGGATGGTGACCCTGGGGGCCACCAACTCTTCATCGTGGAGCCAACGCAAAACCCAGCAGTCAGCAGCCTAATGGTAGCAAAAAGCCTAATCACAATTACGGAGGGGAATAATGCTCCTGTAAGGGTGCTGAATTTAGCGGAGCAGGAAAAGAAGCTTAAAGCTAGAGTTACAATCAATGCAACCAACATTTGTTGTACAACAAAATGAGTTTGAACTCATGAGAACGTATGAGAGCAGTTACAATGATGCAACACAACTTTGTTGCGCAGCAGAGTTTGCTCATACCTCAAACTTGGCATGGCAACAAAATACCCAATTCCACCTGTTCCTATGAGCGTTCGGGAAATCGGAACTGTCATATGTAAATGACAATCAGAATTTGTATTTTTTTGTCTCATTTTGCTTTGCATTATACTCCGCAGCTTTTAGAGGATAAAATATTCACTGATATCTCTTTCCGAGACTTTAAAGGATCCAAATTATCAAACAGCAATTTCTTTAATATAGCCAGTGACAGATGACAGTAAATGTTGTGTTGCATTGATTGTAAAGCTAGAGTTACAATCAATGCAACCAACATTTGTTGCACAACAAAATGAGTTTGAACACATGAGAACGTATGAGAGCAGTTACAATGATGCAACACAACTTTGCTTGGCAGCAGAGTTTGCTCATATCTCAAACTTGGCATGGCAACAACATTTTTGAAAATATCCAATTCCACCTGTTCCTATGAGAGTCCGGGAAATCGGAACTGTCATATGTAAATGACAATCAGAAATTGTATTTTTTTGTCTCATTTTTGCTTTGCATTATACTCCGCAGCTTTTAGAGGATAAAATATTCACTGATATATCTTTCCGAGGCTTTAAAGGATCCAAATTATCGAACAGCAATTTCTTTAATATAGCCAGTGACAGATGATGGTAAATGTTGTGTTGCATTGATTGTAACTCGTTCCACCAACAAAACTTGGCAGGTAATGTTGGTTGCATTGATTGTAACTCAAGCATAACTCGTTCCACCAACAAAACTTGGCAGCAAATGTTGGTTGCATTGATTGTAACTCAAGCATAAGAAAGGAGAAGTAATCGCCGACTGGCAACTAGTTTCTTCAATTACTTCTTTGGATATGGCAGAAATAGAATCTGAACACAAAAAGATACCCAACAGCAAGATAGGTGAGCTAACAAAGCACATGCTACAGTCTGCGGCACTGAACGACGAACAGTATCAACAAGGAGTCCAGCTAACTGAACGCTACGCTGATATCCTATCGACTCGAGATGACGATTACGGAAGGACTAGGTTGACCACGCATCGAATTGATACAAGAAATGCATCACCGATATGGCAGGCTCCCCGCCGCTTACCACTGGCTAAACAAGCTGAAGTCGCCGACATGATACAGGACATGCAAGAACAAGGGATCATAGAGCCTTCGAATATCCCTTGGACGTCGCCTGTTGTCTTAGTCAAAAAGAAGGATGGCAGTACACGGTTCTGTGTTGAATATCGACGATTGAATGATGTTACAAAAAAGGACAGCTGCCCATTACCGAGAATGGATGACATTATGGATACTCTAGCCAGTGCGAAGTGGTTTTCAACGTTGGAATTGAAGAGCGGATACTGGCAGGTTGAAATCGAGAGAAGTGACCGTGAAAAGACAGCCTTTTCCGTGGGAACTGGACTCTGGCAATTCGTTGTAATGCCGTTCGGACTCTGTAATGCTCCAGCGACCTTTGAACGACTCATGGAGCGTGTACTGCTTGGACTAAGTTGGAAGCCATGTTTGGTGTACCTGGATGACATCATTGTCATCGGCTGAACGTTCAAGGAACACTTGAAAAACCTGGAGGACGTATTCGAAAGGTTGCGAGCGGCTAACTTGAAGCTAAGTCCCAAAAAGTGCAGCCTTTTCTGCAGTGAAGTGAAATACCTTGGTCATGTGGTTTCTACTGGAGGAATAAAAACTGACCCTGCGAAAATTGAAGCTGTTAAAAATTGGCCAGTACCTAAGGATAAGCATCAACTTCGGAGTTTTCTGGGATTGGCAACGTACTATCGCCGGATCGTGAAAGATTTCGCTACCATCGCCAAAAGTTTACACCAGCTGACGGAGAAAAATCAGTCATTTAACTGGAACCACCAGTGCCATGCAGCGTTTGAGAAGCTTAAACAGGAGCTTTGTGAAGCACCGATGCTAGCATATCCTGAGCCACAGAAAACTTTCATCGTGGACACTGATGCAAGTAATACAGGTATAGGTGCAGTGTTATCGCAGCAAATTGATGGTCAAGAACGAGTGATTGCTTATTTTAGCCGGGTGCTATCCAAGCCAGAGCGAAACTACTGTGTCACCCGAAGAGAGCTGTTGGCAATAGTCGAGGCCACTAAGCATTTCCACAAATACCTGTATGGCCAAAGCTTCATATTGAGGACCGATCACGCCGTTCTGAGATGGTTGTTCAACTTTAAGAACCTCGAGGGACAAGTGGCACGATGGATTGAAAGGTTGCAAACATACAACTTCAACATAGTCCATCGAAAAGGTGACATGCACGGAAATGCTGATGCTCTCTCTAGACGTCCATGTAAGCCGGAATGCAAGCATTGTCATCGGTTAGAAGAAAAGGTAATCGATGCCGAGGCCAAATGGATATCCGTTTCACCAGCAAGAGGATAGTCGGCATCATAACTACTGGACAAACAACTGGCGGATGGAGATCTACGAGAAATCATAGCCTGGAAGGAGTCTGCACATCGGCCTGAATGGCAAAGCATATCGAATCGAAGCCGCTAAAGAGCTACTGGGCACAATGGAACTCCTTGCATCTTGATGGGGGCCTACTAAAAAGAAAATGGGAAACTGCGGATGGGTCAGCGCATCGCATGCAGGTTGTACTTCCTCGGAGCAAAGTTAAGGATGTTTTGCAGGAGATACATGAGGGAACATCAGGAGGCCACCTGGGCATAAAAAAAAACACTTAATAAAATAAGAGAACGATTTTATTGGGTACATGCGCGGGAAGATGTGGAAGACTGGTGCAGGAAATGTACAGCCTGTGCGTCTGTGAAGTGATCCAGGAGAAAACCTAGAGGTGAGCTGCAGAGCTATAACGTTGGAACCCCTTTCGAAAGGATCACCATCGATGTAGCAAGACCGTTTCCGGTGTCGCAACAAGGAAATCGCTACGTGCTAGTAGTGTCCGATTATTTCACCAAATGGCCAGAAGTCTACGCTATTCCAAACCAGGAAGCATCTACAGTGGCGGAGCAAATCGTGGTTAACTGGGTTAGTAGGTACGGAGTCCCAAAACGAGCTACATTCCGACCAAGGTCGAAATTTCGAATCCCAAGTGTTTACTGAGTTCTGCGATGCCTTGGGCATAAAGAAGACGAGAACCACTCCACTTCACCCACAGTCCGATGGAATGGTCGAAAGGTTCAACAAAACCTTAATCGAGCACTTGGCCAAAGTGGTAGAAGACCATCAGCATGATTGGGATTGTCATATTTCACTTTTCTTGATGGCATACCGAATAGCGATGCATACTACAACTGGAGAATCACCGTCATGGCTGATGTTAAATTCGGAATACCACCAGAAGATCCGAAGACAACAACGGAGTACGTTTCGGAGCTGCGCAACTGCTGGACTCCATCCACGAGGTAGTTAGGGGCCGCATAAACCTAAACACGGACCGGATGAAAACGCGATATGACCTAAAAGCAAGCTCGGCTGGATTTCAAGAAAATGATTTAGTCTGGCTGTACAACCTCCGCCGGCAGAAAGGCCTGAGCCCGAAACTACAGCCAAAATGGGAAGGACCATACCGCATTATTAAACGGCTCAATGATGTGGTTTACCGAATACAGCAGCATCGAAAACACCGGTCGAAAATGAAGGTTGTGCACCTAGACCGACTTGCCCCGTACCATAGAAACAACGCAAAGGATGACGACGAATCTGTTCGGGACGAACAGGTCTAGGGAGGGGGTAGTGTTCCATGCACGCCAAACGAACCGTATGACGCTGTGGCGGCACCAAAAAATGCTAGAAACGGCTAGGAAATACTCGACATACATCTCATACATGTATTTCATACATGTATTATATACTTCTTTTGCAATATAATACTCGGCATACATCTCATACATGTATTTCATACATGTATTCAAACAATCAGATAAAACGTAAAATAATCCTCTAGAAACCAGTCTGAGAATCTGCGAGAAATATATGTGTGATACATGTGTTTCGTACATGCAATTTGTAAACAAGTCGCAGACAGAGTCCTCTAGAAAGAAAATAGCGGAACATTCCAGAGCCCCAAACCATGAGTCAGATCTCACATGGCAACGGAAAAGATCTTTAAATAGCCCATAGAGCCCTCTAGAAAGCAAAAGCAGAACATTCGAGAGCCCAAAACACATGCGAACACGACACGACTATAAATACCGCCACGAGAGGTTAGTTCAGTTAGTAGATAGCGAAGACAGCGAAAAGGCTGTTACTGTGAAAAGCGAAACAGTAAATTAAATATCCGGGCGCGGATGTATTTTGAAAGCGAAAGAGTGTTAAATTGTAACGTGAAATTACAATAGTGCGATCGCAAAGTGCAAACGTAATAGTGTTTATAATTATTTGTGTGTTAATAAACGAATAATTAGTGTTGATAGAGAAAACTGTTTTATTTCACGAATGTGAAACGGCAAAACACAACAATATTAACAGAACCACCATCACATTTACAAATAGTTTTAAGTTTCTCAGGTTTACTTAATGGACTAAAATACCTCAATTGATCAAACTGCTCCTTAAATTTACTATACACTACACTATAATTTGTTTTGGAAATATTATTAATTATATTTACATATCTGTTCAAATTCGCTGTTCTTAGATTTAAGATTTCTTTAGCTGCCAATTTCAACGCTCTAAAGTAACTTGGTAATTCATTTGCTAACGAAAAAGTTATAATATTTGCCGTGTTCTGTGGCACTCGTAAACATCTCTTCAAAATTTTACTTTTCATTCCATTGTTGCATCCGACAAAGCTCTGCCGAGCCGTCGTCAATGCAGCATGTTTAAATTAAGGAATCATAGTAACTTACCCTGCGTGCCTTGGCCCTCCGCCGACTAGCTCAATCTGGTCGTGGGCATTTGGGCTATGATTCCTTCGTGCTACGGCACGCCAAAGGAAAAAACACAATTACACCTCACTGAAGCGGAATGGATAGGGAAGACTCCATGCACAAATCATTATTTATTTTGCACAAGTTATTCCATTTTATTAATTCACCAATAAATTAACAAAAATAAAAATAAAAATCAACGATAAGGAACATCAAAGAAAGAAAAATCAATTCATAATTTAAATCAAATCAAAAATAGCACAAAAATTATAAAATATATGTGGGTATTTGACTAAAAGCTACCCCAAACCCGGCCGGGATTGGTTTACACCAATCTTAACATAAATAGTAATAGATGTTAATTCAACTTAATAAAAAATAAATATATATGGGCAAGAAATCAATTACATGCAAAAAAAAACCAAAAATCAAAATAAAGAAAAACAATAGGTATGCAAAAAAAAAGAGAATATTGATCGTATATCACCCACACCAAAACAAAATATTTGCCCTCTTTCGTTGACAGGTAAGCTAATTGGCATATATGTAATATATTCTTATACAACCTCATTAAAAATATAACTGAATTATGGTGAAGAATAATGTTGCGTTAAAAAAAGATATATTTTTGTTGTTCGTGCATAATTTTAAAAGTCAACAATTTTAAAATAAAGTTCCATCATAAATACCATGAATTTAGTCCAGCTGTACGTTCCTTATCTTGCAAGCGATATTATCTTGTGAGTGACGATTCTGATAAAGCTTTAATAATCGGTCCAATCCGCCTTCCTGCTTGACTCCTTTACCCTTTCTCCTTCACACAGCATCTGAGCTCGGTCCTGAACGGTCATTGACAATTTTAGGATTCAGACAGTATCACGTATTTCAGAGGAACCCTTCATTCACAGGAGCCAAAACCATCCTGTATCGAATAACACTCCTTGCAAAGACTCCCTTGCTTCACTAGTTTTTTCTTCTTTCACGACCTGCCACTTGGCGACTTATTTGCTTGAAACAGCGCTCACAAACTTCCCAATTTCGATCCAAAACCCAGCAAATGGCTACACTGTCTCAGAACATTTAAACTTTTTTCTTGTATGAGAAAAAGAAGCCTCATCTATTTCTTTTTCCTCAAGTTTCGCAATGAGCGTGCTTCTGCCTTTTCACCAAAAACCCAAACGTTAGTCCTCTTGTCTTTTCTTCTTTGCTTTTACACGAACTTTTCACTACACCAACCAACTGTTGCACCAGATCAGAATTTTTTCGAACTTTCCTCGTCTAACGTTCCTACCAAAATCACCTTTTTTCTTTCTCCCCAAAAAAATTTTTCCTAGCACCGTAAGAGCGGTTTCTTTCCAATCCTGCGATTTCCACGTGATTCTCCATCATTCTGGCATCACCAAAACATAAGATACGGCAATTCGGCACCAGGTTCGCTGTACAGCTGAATTCGTTCAAATGTCAGTGATGACTTTTTAAAATATAAACATCGGATTGTGCACCTAATACCTCAGATTCTGAATCCATGGCTGGCCAACTGGGAAAAATCGCGGATAGTGGAGTACGCATTAGTAGCCAATCAGCGCCACTTGCTGACCGCGAAGAATTCCTGCCCGATTGACATTTAATCGGGGTTAGAAAAAAAAAGACGGAACCTGGGGAAAGCTTTCAGGACGACGAGAAAGTGTTCTTCTGTGAATTTACTAAAGAGATATTTCGGGATTATGAGGCTTACTTTCAACGTGTTATGCTCTTAAACTTCACGATTTGGTCATGTGTAGCAGCCGAAAAACAAAATCTCACCTATGCCGAAGCCTTGCAGAGTGAACGAAAAGCACTGGAAAAAAAAACTGGCGAAAATTTAGGAGAATGGTTCAAGGCTCCAGTACTAATGCTTGTCGATGAACACAAACAAACATCATTCCGGGTACCTTTATCGAAAGTGTTCACATGTCTCAAAAGTCGTCTATTCTTAGGCGAAGGGGTATATAGATTGAAAAAGAAATGGACTTTGTGCCGTGTAAAGTAATCGAAATCGTTACGCCAAAAGAACCGGCACTGATGCTGTATCTGATCTGCAAACGGTAAAATACAAGGTACAAAAGATACAAAATCCAGCAGAAACGTGGGTAACAACGGTGTCGCAGGCTCGGCGTAAGCGAAGCCAACTGACTGCAGAAACAGTAGAAATATTCCTGAAAGAACACATACTTATAGGAGAAGATTGGATTCACGTCAAACCCGAATCCTATGAGAAATATGTAGCAAGTAAGGAGATTACATTTGAATCAATCTATGTTGGCAAAATGCCTAAATGGGAGCCCGGATCAGACCTCTGCAATCAACGCACCATGCACAATTTTCCCACAAGCGGATGTAAGGAATTATTTCAAGGCTGATGATCACTGTGAAGATTAAAAATTTTTTTTTTCCAGCTGGTTTAGCCATAAAGTTTAATTCCTCAAATGCAGCACCTCGACTGGGAAGCATTGAAATCTTTGCAGCATTGTAACACTCGTGGGGCCGACCTAGACCCTGAGAACTCAAAGCCGGGCAATAATTGGTTTGTGCAGTCTTGGTTCCCTTTTTTCACGACTTGATATCTTGTAAGTGATACACTCCCAAAGATTTTCCTTCCGTATTGCTCAGCTCATAGGACACTTGACCCACTTTGCGTTTGACGGTGGCCCTGACAAACTTCGGAGCAAGTTTAGCAGAGAACCGATCAGCTGCATGACTCAGAGTATAGTTCCGCACCCAAACAACCTGTCCCAATTCAAGTTTCTTTTCCCGAGACCTCAAATTGTATCGATTTGCTCCCTTAGCGTATGCCTCAGCAAGTTTACTTCTGACTCGGTCGTGCGCCATTCGTAGCCTGTCATTATTGGAGCGGAGTAACACCTCACCATCCTCAAAAGCATTCAGGCTCTTTAATAAAGCGTATTCGGAGCCATGCCGGATAGGATGATATCCAAACATCAAAAAATGAGGTGAAAACCCAGTGGCCTCATGTACAACATTGCGGAATGCTGCACACGACTCCGCCAAACATTCATCCCACTTTCGATGATCTTCTCCTATATAGGCTCGTATTGCTGTGAGTATCGACTGATTTACTCTCTCGGATGCATTAGCCTGTGGCGAATATAGAGGATTGCGGACATGTTCGACTCCATAGTGTACCAGGAAGTCCGAGAAAGCTTTTGAGGTGAATTGGACTCCATTGTCAGAGTGAACTGTCTCAGGAACACCAAACGTGAGGAAAATATGTTGGGTTAAAAACTTAACCACATTCTCAGTAGTGGCTTTGGGTAAAGCCTGAAGCCATACAAACTTTGTGTAATGGTCCAGGACGACCAGTAGTTGGGTATTTCCAGACTTGGACCTTGGATACGGGCCCATAAAATCTATAAACAAGCGCTGCACGGGACGATCTGTGACCCTAGCCGCGCCCATCGGAGGTCTCATAGTGGTGTTGGAGCTCTTCATTTGTTTGCATACTTCGCAGCCTGAAATATAGTTCGCCACATCTTGGCGCAGCCTCGGCCAATAATAGTATCTTTGTAACAGTTCTACAGTTTTACGGATACCACAATGAGATCCCAACGGACTGTCGTGCACGCGCTCCAAAAGGACCTGTTTGTAGGCATCAGGCACCCATATCTTTACGCTTGGAATATCCAGGTCTTCGTTCCTCTTTGAACCACACGATATGTATATAACCTCGTCGTAAATAATCAGGTTTTCAAATTTATCAGGATTCTCTCTAACTTTTGCAATTAAACGTTTATACTCAGGGTCTTCGAAAAAACTTTTTGGAATATTGCTTCCCCAATGCTGATGCTCGGGCATGCATACTACCGCACAGACTGGTTCATTCTCAGAAGCGCACGCCCTCGACAGTGCATCCGGTACCACATTCTGAGAACCTATCCGATGCTCGATGGTAAAATTGTATCCCTGTAATTTTAGGCTCCACCGCGCTAGCCTGCCAGACAGGTCTCTTTGATTCATCAACCACTTCAAGCTGGCATGATCCGTGATAACGGTGAAAGGTAGCCCCTCGATGTATGCCCGAAAACGCTTCACACTGTGCACTGCCGCCAAGCACTCCAATTCCGTTACACTGTAATTGCGTTGCGCGGCATTCAGTTCGTAGACATAAATGCAATGGGATGTTCCCCACCCTCATCATCCTTTTGAAAAAGGACACTGCCAATGCCAGTGGCACTCGCGTCGCATTGAATGTAAAAGTGCCGCGAGAAGTCCGGATTTACCAGCACTGGCGCAGACACTAAAAGTTGTTTCGTTTGATTGAAGGCATCATCAGCTGCCTTCGTCCACGTGAACTTACGTTTGCCCTTTAGCAAATCCGTAAGCGAAGAAGTTATTGCCGCGAAATTGGGTATAAACCGTCGATACCAGCCTGCCATCCCCATGAATCGTCTCACGTCCTTAACTGATTTGGGCTGTGGGTAGGCTATGATGCTTGACACTTTCTCTGGGTCGGTTTTAAGGACACCATCACCAATTACATAACCGAGGTATTTAATCTCCTTTTGGATGAATTTGCTTTTTTCAACGTTGATCGTCAGATTTGCTGATGTTAACAAACTGGCCACTTTGGTAAGTAGCGCCAAGTGCTCATCAAACGTTGAACTGGTTACGAGCAAATCATCCAGATAGACGAACACCCGATCATGCAATTCATGTGGAATTACCTTATGCATCAGCCTGCACATTGTTTGAGGGGCATTGCACAGCCCAAACGGCATAACGGTGAAATGATACAGGGGACGAGCTGGGACGCAAAAAGCGGTTTTTTCTCGCGATTTCTCCTCTAGCGGAATTTGCCAAAATGCATCTTTCAAGTCAAGGCTTGTTATAAATCGTGTGGACTGTAGACGAGCCAATAACCCTTCAATTAGTGGCAAGGGATAAGCATCTTTGACGGTGACCTCATTCAGTCTCCTGGCGTCCAAACATAACCGCACTTTACCTGGCTTCCTGACGATGGTGACTGGCGAACTCCAAGCACTTCTGCTTTCTTCAATTACCCCCAGAGACAACATGCGATCTAACTCATCATACATCAGTTTCTGCACGACAGGTGAAACTGCGTAATGACGTTGTTTAATAGGTTGGGCTTCTCCTGTGTCGATGGCGTGTGACAGAATATTTGTTCTGCCCAAACCTATTTTATTGAAGGACGGAAACTGATGTATGACGAACTCTAGCTTCTGCTTATCTGCTGGAGACAATTGGTGGAAACATGAGTCTGTAACTTGAGTTTCAATGGCGGAACAATGTGGAACAATTTTAAATGCATCCCAGAAGTCTATGCCAAGATAGACTTGGTTGGTCAAACTGGGGCATACAAGAAGCGTATCATTCTAGTTTTATTATTGAACTGTACCAACGTGCTAATATATCCAAGTACGGGCGCCTTCTGACCTGAAGCAGTTCGAACTGCAGTCTGCATGCAGTGTATATACAAACCCAGCTCATTGACTAGTTCAAGTGATCCTGCACCCAGAATACTAACACTGGCCCCGCTATCTAGTCGGCCTGTGAGTCTTCGCACCTTAATATAAATATCCGCAAAAGGCCGATTGTCGCCAGGTGTGGACACGATCGACTCCACACAAGCTCGTTTCAAAAACTGCCTCTGGGTAAAGTAACGCCACGACCGTACGAACCGCCCTGCCGAACGCCTACGCCTCCTGAAGGTTTCCTCAAATCTACAGTTAGTTGATGATAAAGAGGGTTGCGAATCTGTTGTATTTGATGAACTTGGTCGATTTGTTTCTTTATTTACGGTCGCCGTCTCAACTCCGGGTCCACGTTGGTAGCGGCCTCGGTCATAACTGGTCGGGTTGCCGGAGAGATGCCAGGAATGCGCGACCTCTCCGCTGGAACCGCATTCCTGTCGAAGTTTCCCGACTGGCATCTAGGACACTTGGGTTTTACTACACCCTCTCTACCACAGCCGAAACAGAAAACTCGCTGTACTGGCTCTTGACAGTCAATAAATCCATGCCCCAAATCTTTGCAGTTCCAACATACTCGATAACTTGCTTGTCCATCAGCTCGTTGACTCCTTACTGGAACGGGGTTGGAACTGGTCTGCAATGCTTCGATTCTCGGTCTGGTGGATGCCTCTGCTGCTGCTAGTCCTTGGTACCAAATGGGATGTCGATATGGTATGCTTCTAAAGTCTGAGTAACCACGGTCCTCTGAATCCTCCTGTACACGTAGCTCATGTACCGCACGGGGTCGACGATGAGTATCGCGATCGGCATTCCACCCCAAAAGTTTCCACTCAGCCTCCACTATGCAGCAACGTTTAACTAAATCCCTCGTAGACCGAAAATCAACTCCAGCTAAATGAGCTCTGAGTGCTGGCGCCATATTGCGAAATACTACACATTGAAAATCTAGATCAGACAGTGGCACAGTTAATTGTAAGGAAATGCCTTCCAGTGCATCATAAAAATCCTGAAACACTTCCCCAGGTTTCTGAATTCGTGCATCCAACATTCGCCGAACATCTACATCTAAGTGAAACGAGCTAAACAGTTCTAGAAACTCCTGACGCAAGTGGCCCAGTAAAAGAGGGTAATTCAACTCCCGAAATCGCCAATACCAATCAGCTGCCGGCCCCCTCAATAATAAATGGAAATCTGTTGCCAAAGTCTTAAAGGCAACATGATAGTCTTCAGCCAGCGACAAAACTCTAAACATAAATTGTCTAGCAGGCAACCCAGAATTTGAGCCATCAATGGTAAGGTTCCATTTGGACATCGGCAAATTCGCCCCTAAACCATTATTGTTTACTGTAGGTTCCCGAAACGCTACCCTTGGAGGTTCCTGACTACCAGAATCAACTACATGATCCACCAAATGCGGTTGATTGATTGATCTTTTTTCTTGTTACTAATGTTCGAAGAACATTAGTATTAAAATCGATTCGGCCAAAAATTCATATTTCTTTATATATATATATATATATATGTACAAAAAATTTCAGTGAGATAATCTCGGGAACGCGCCATTCGATTAAGCTGAAACTTTCAGGATACATTGGTGTATATGCAGAATAGGTCCAGGTCTCTTTAAATGTCAGTTATTGTAAACCTTTTCGCGCCGGCGGGCATTTAAGTGATATTTTTAATATACCTATTATTTCGTGCACAAATGATTTTCGCAAAAATAAAGTTAACGAACTAAATTTCTAACGTGTTTTACATATGAATCGGATAATGCTTTGGAATTTTTTAACCCTATGTGTGCGCTGGGTGCCTAAAAAGAGGACGGGAAAATTTGAAAATTTTTAAATTTCGATAACTTTTGACAGAGCTATTCAATCATTACGAAATTTTCAGGACATATTGATATTATTTACTTGTAGGTTTGTGTAGCTTTTCATGAGCGTGCTGGCAACCCTGTAGCTAGGGCAGGTACTGAAAGTGAAAACCTCCAAATCATCGTCTCTCTTGAAAAAATGCCGTTTCTTCAAAAATAAGCCTTTCATATGTAAATCTTGTGCTTTGTTTACATAACCAAAAAAAAAAAAAAGATATGGTATAACGGGCACGCCTGGCAACCCTTGCCCAATTTACCTATATTTTTAGCATCAAAAACTTCTGTTCACGGAAACTCACGATCCGATGGGCAGAATTATTTGAAATTCACAGCATGTATTGACCTTAAATAGGACCAGGTCTGATAGAAGTGATTTTGAAATGCGGGCGATTCTGTGCCAGTGGTGCCATCTTGAAAAACCACTAAAAAAGATAACTGTTTTTAGCCCTATAAATTCTGATTGAATCGTTCGATTTTGACGAAACTTACACAATTGCTGGACCTTACTTTAAGCCACGTTTGGTAGAAATTTGGTCGAAAAATTCGGTTGGAGCTGCCAGCTATGATAATTTTGGTGTCTTCATTTTGAAAAAAAAAATTTGGAAGTGAAAACATTCAAACCATCGAATATTCAAAAAAATGTCCGTTTCTTACAATAAAACCAATCTGTATATAAATCTTATGTTTTATCTACACGTTCAAAATAAAACTTTGGAAATTTCATGTCGGACAAGAACGGTAACCCTCTCCCAGTTAACCTATATTTTTAGCATCAAAAACTTCTGTTCACGGAAACTCACGAACCAATAATCAGATACAGCTAAAATTTACAGAATGCATTGGACTTAAGTAAGACCAGATTTGATAGAAGCGATTTTGAATTGTGGGCAACTCTGTGCCAGTGGTGCCATCTTGAAAAATTACAAAGAAAAAAAACTGCTTTTTGCCCTATGAAATGTGAATAAGTTACCAGATTTTCATGAAATTGACACAGAAGCTAAACCTAACTCTAATCTCTGTTTGGTGGAAATTTGGTTGAAAAATTTGATTGGTGCTACCAGCTATGGTAATTTTTGTGTCTTTGGTTTTGAAAATTCGCTCAGGAAAATAAAACTTTTTGCACTATAACTTCCAGTGCAGTCATGAAATCAATACGAATTTCATACAATTAATGAAACCTGTCATAAGCATTATTCAGGCCAAATTTGGTTGAAAAGACACGATAGGGTTGCCAGCTATTGTTGGTTTTGTGTTTAATTGCAATATCTTTATTAAGCGGTTTTATCGTAGAATTTTCAAATGGTAATGATATTGTAGTGACAATAAACAGCAAATATTAAGCTTTCGATCATTTGAAAAAACTCGCTGCAGGTAACCCTAAATTTCTTTATACTCCTATAACTTCGAATGTAATTAAACAACGTGAAGCAGATTTGATATATTCTTGTTTTTGATACTGGCGAAAGGATGCCAGCACGAGTCGGTTGTGCTACTTTTGTATCAATAAATGCTTACAGTTAGTATTCATACCGGAAACATTTACAATGAAAATAAATAACCGATGTTACAATTCGCAAAGTTCTGCAAATTTTTCGGATCGCAGCCCCAAACACCAACTTCAGTTACAGTGCTGCAGGCACTGAGCATTTTCTTCATTGATGTTATATGAGATGCTGCTTTCAAAATTATGTGAAATAAGCAACTGATAACGAATATAATTAACCCGTGTTTTGCTCTCATAAACGTTGAAATTCATGCCAGTGGTAATATCTGAAACCTTGCACCATATGAGTTATAATGCATTCTTAAGACGAAAGTAAAACGTGGCATTTGAAACAGTTTGGCCGTAATAAGCAGCACATGTGGTGGAATATGCACTCAAAACCTGCACGATTCTTCTACTGTTCTTCGAACATTAGTGTTTCTAGCGGTTCAGGTGCGCTAGAGTTTTTTTTGTCTTTTTTCTAGACGATTAGTATTGACCATTTGAGTGGCTTGTGCGACCGAAGGAGATAAGCTCAGGCGTTCCAGTTGGTGTTGGAAGGGCGTATAGCTGGGATCCCAGCTATTCGTTCTACGTCTCATTGTTGCGCAGGGAAAATCACTTTATCTTTATAGGTATCTGAATAACTAATATTAATTCTTTTTTTTCCAGATAAGGAACAGCAGCCTTAAATTCTCAAAAAAAATTAATGATTAATGTGTTAATGTCTCCTGTGGCGACGAGTAGTTGCCACGGTACTCACGTGCTGTAGGGTCCAATTTTCCTAGCCAGAAAGCAGACGAAGAATTTAAACTCTTGGTGTCTTAAACTCTTTATTTCGACTCTTTCCACGGCTTTAAAATTCCTGCATAATACAATTCAATACAATTTTAAACTTAAATATAAATTAATAAGATAAATTCTGCTTACGTTGGTCGCCTAAGTCACGTTCTGGAGTTCAAAAATAGCGGGACTTTTTTCTCGTGGCGTACCAATATATATAGACATCAGATCTGAATTATTTTGTCAAAGGTTGCGACCCTGATTCGCGAGTAATCAACCGACGTTGCCAACACTCCCCCCTGGTACGTCGTTCTGCTGGAGCGGCTTACCATCAACATTTGCAACGTCGAGGACTGCAAGTTTTACAGTAGGTCTTTCATAAATACCTGTAGATGTTTGCACCGTTGCCCTCCTCACCTATCCATCCTTCCCTTTCGTTACGTTGATTACTCGTCCTTTTGGCCACAAGTTTCTGGGATTGTTTTCGTCTACAATAATGACAATATCACCCTTTGATATTGGTTTTGCTGGTTGAAACCATTTCGTCCTGCGTGTAAGATCTGGGAGATACTCGCGTATCCATCGCTTCCAAAAGCTATTTGCATACTGTTGAGCTATCATCCAATTTTTTCTCAGCAAGACAGTATGATCAGGAAACTCACCAGCTGGTTTTGCTCCGCTTGAAGAGCCCAGCAAGAAATGATTAGGAGTAAGTGCTTCATCTGTCTCAACATCCAGCGGTATGTACGTTAGTGGACGAGAATTAATGATATTTTCTGCTTCAATCAACATGTTTCGTAATAATTCATCAGATGGATTTCGCGTCGGCATTATTTGGTAGAGTATTCGCTTCACGGATCTTACTAAGCGTTCCCAGCTTCCACCCATATGTGGCGTAGCGGGTGGAATAAACAGCCATTTCATGCTGGAATTCGTAAACTGTGTTACGAGACTTTCTCTGTCAACGGTTTGTAGTGCGGCCTTAAGTTCCTTTTCTGTTCCATGAAAATTAGTGGCGTTATCGCTGTAGATCTCAATAGGAGTTCCTCTTCTGGCGATGAAGTTTCGCAGACTCATTATGCACGAGTCGGTTGACAAAGTGTGCGCAACCTCAATGTGAACTGCACGAGTGGTGAGACAAGTTATCAAAACTCCCCATCGTTTTTCGTGTTTACGTCCAACGGTGACGTTCATAGGTCCAAAGTAATCAATGCCGATAAACGAAAAGGGTCGTGTAAAGGTCGCTAGTCTAGCCGGTGGCAGATTCCCCATTTCTGGGAATTGGGGGGCTGCGGTTGAATTTTTGCAGGTCTGACAATGTTTTCGTTCGGTTTTCAACAGTGCCCTGAGCTTTGGGATACAATACCGTTGACGCAACTCATTTACGACAGTTTCGTGGTTTTGATGATGGTAACGAACATGATAGCTTCGAATAACTAGACGGGTGATATAGTGATCTTTCGGCAGAAGGATAGGTCGCTTAGTATCTAGCTGTACGCCTGTTACTGCGTCGATTCTTCCACGACAACGTAGAACTCCATTTTCATCCAGGTATGGTGATTGGTTGTAAATTTGGCTAGACTTATTAACCATAACCTGTTTGTCTTTAAAATTGTGTGGTTGACTGGCTTTCGCGAATACAGCCATCTCGTCCGTGTAACCTTCCAACTGCGCTTTTCGATACAAAAAGTTCTCTGCTTGCATGTATTCATCTCGCGAAAGTGGCCCAGTATTTTTTACAACCTTATTTATCTTAGCTCTCAAGTTATGTATGAAGCGGAAGACAAATGCTGTTGAGCGCAAAAGTCGCTTCCAGTTCGAAAATTTTTCAGGCTGAATGGGGTTGCGTTGAAGAACTTCGCGATGAATCAAATGTGGTTTCAGTTCTTCAGATGTCTTTTCGCATTCCGAACGATTCTCGGGCCACAGATTCTCTTCTAGCGTAAGAAACGCTGGTACATTAAACCATCTGCTTGTTGCACTTAGGTCTGGATTTTTTTGCCATTTTGTAGCTTCATCTGCAACGTTAGATCTGGATGGTATCCATCTCCATTCGGTTACGTTTGATGTTTCAAGTATTTCGCCCACACGTAGAGCAACAAACTGCCGGTAGTTTTTTTGATCGGATCGTAGCCAACACAGCACGGTTTGAGAATCACACCAAAACACACGTTTGGAAATTTCAAACGATTGACTATTTTCAATATCATTGGCTAATCTCGCTCCTATCAAAGCTGCCTGAAGCTCCAGCCGCGGGATAGATAGTGGTTTAAGAGAAGCGACGCGAGTTTTGGCTGCAACCAGCACACAATAAGCTGTTTTTCCGTTGTCAATTCGTAAGTACGATACTGCTGCATAAGCATTCTCACTGGCGTCGACAAACGTATGTAACTGCATTACATTTTTTTTGTCAAATACTTGAAACTGGTAGCATCTAGGAATTTGCACCTTTTCTATAAGTGGTAATAATTTTATCCAGATCATCCACTTTTCATACTGATTATCATTTATTTGCTCATCCCAGTTGACTTGTGATCGCCAAATGTCCTGCAATAAGATTTTAATGTAGACTAGAAAGTTAGATATTAGTCCGAGAGGGTCAAATATTGACATGAGTGTTCTCAGAACCTCACGTTTTGTTGGTCGACGAGTTCCAATTAAAATGTCTTCAGTAGCTTTGTTATGTTGAAGCGAGTATGTGAACATGTCTGTTGAAGTACACCACCACATACCGAGTACTTTTTCAGTTTTGATATCTGAGCTTATGTTTAGATTTTTGCTGGCGACGCACCACTTTTCGCCAAGTGCTTTAATGACTGCAGATGAATTTGATATCCAGTTCCGTATCTCAAACCCTGCTTGAGAATGGATAAATATGACGTCCTTAGCCAGTTGAATTGCTTCTTTTTCGCTGTCAACGCTGTCAAGCAGGTCGTCGACGTAATGATTTTCTATAATTGCTTTATAAGCTCTCGGGAATTCGTGTTTAAATTCTTCAGCGTTTATGTTTTTCACATACTGAGCGCAGCTAGGTGAGCATGTGGCACCAAACATTTCGCGAATATCCGCGCTTATGGCAATTGGCTTCTCACGAAATCGCCGAAGTATTTGAGGCAAAGGAATGAGCTGATCTGGTCCTTTAAGTAGCATGTCATTCAGTGATATGCCTTGTACTTTAGCAGCAGCATCCCAAACTAATCGTATTTTTCCGGGCTTATTGGGATTCACTACAGGGAAAATTGGTAAATATCATGTACGAGAAGTATGGTTCCGAAGTTCGTTGGGGATTAATTTTCGAATATAGCCCTTTTCAACATAACTTTTCATTTGATCACTGAGATTCTTGCCTAGCTCTGGCTCTTTCAACATTTTCTTCTCAAGGCATCTCAGGCGGCGTTCTGCCATCGAAAAACTATCTGGGAGTACGACATTGTCATACCTCCACAACAGCCCAATTTCAAAGGAATTTCCATTTCTCGCAGTCGTAGATTTTAGAATTTCGCATGCTCTTCGTTCATCTGTTGACTGTAATACCCGTCCAAATGTCAAAACACCAAGGTTCTCAACTGAAAAATATTCCTTTATCATCTGATGAATTGTGCTATCAATATTATTCTCACAGTTACAAATGTGAGCATTAACATGTCCAGTTTCAGTGAAATTTTTGCCACAACTGCCATAGACAGTCCACCCAAGACGTGTTTTTGATGCTATCGGTTGATTTTCGAAGCCTTCTTTTGACTTTAGTGGCAAACCCAATTTCATATTGTTCAGGCCAATAAGAATGGTCGGCTTAGCCTTTTCGTATGAATCAATGGGCAGTCTGGCTAAATACGGGTACTTTAGCTCCAACTTTCCTTTACAAATAGATTGCACGGGGAGCTGCAAATTTTTTATTGTCCTAACATTAGATATTATGAACTGCTTGTCTCTATTGGCTTTGCTGGAAATCTTCAAGCAGACAGATTTGGACATTTCTGTTCTCCTTGTGTCTCCAGTCCACTTTAGACAAAGTGGCATGGGCCGTCCTTCGAGACCAAGTTTGACAGCAATTTCTTCTTCCATCATGGTTAAAGATGAACCGTCATCAAAGAACGCATAAGTTTCGATAGAAACGTTACCATTGCTAAGCACAACTGGTAATATGCGGAAAAGAACGTCTTGTTCGACATCATCATTATTTATATGGGCAATATCATGCGAAGCATGCGACTTATATTTATGAGAAGTAGTTATATTTGCGATCTCACTAGTTTGGCTGTTATTGTGTAGCAAGCGGTGATGCTTAAGCGCCCCACACACTGTCAGTTAACCTTGAGGCCGTTGTCTTATACGATTATCGTATGGCCAACATCTCACACCACCACACATTTACCCACCGACTGTCTGCAGGCCGATGTAGGAACCGCAGTTGTGTGCCTGAAGACGCTACACACTGTATAGCTCATGCCTGCAGGCTAATACCGTAGATTTTAGCTTGCAGGCCGTGTACTGACACAAAACTGCTCGAGCAGAGGGCCCCACACATTTCAGTTTTTGACAAAATGCGTCGTCGTAAATGTTGCGCTTTGTACTTGTTATCTGTACTTTGAGAGGACAAACCAGATAAACAAACAATACCTAAATGATGGTATGTATGAATTATCTGCTTAAGTTCCAGATTTAGAGTTTTTTTAAATTTTTCAACTGCTTCCTAAACGAACTTTGCCAATTGTTGATCTTTTTTTTACCGTATCTACAGTCGCACAAAGAAAAGTTTTTTTTGTAAAATTCCAACAAAACACCGTATGCTTCATCATTTAGTCTTTTGTTTGAATACGTATCATCTTTAACTTTCCACAGATATTGATATTGACTATACAACTCAATAAACGCGGTAATAAAAGAGGATTTGTTGTCCATGGCTTCGTTCAGTCCAAAAGTACTTGATGAAAACAATGCAAAAAATGACCTGCCGTCCGACTGCCAGGTACTAATGAATTTGAACGTGTCAGTACACACGCCTGCAGGCCGACTGACAGTGAGTGGTGGAATGAGCTTGATGTATAGATTGAACAGGTTCATGTCTGTTGACTGAACTGTCGTTAGATCTTTACCTTTTGCCTTGCACACACCTACAGTCCACTTCAACTGCAGTCCGCGATCATCAGGTGAACTGATGTGTGTGTGGGCAGTTTCGATGGCCTGATAGACCAATGTCTGCAGTTAATCTGACAGTGTGTGGGACGCTTTAAGCATACAGTTATCTTCACCACAAAGCTTATTTAATTCGCAACGCTTTGATTTATGTGAAGCTAGGCATGTTCTACACAGTTTCAAATCGCGAACAGCTGACCATCGTTGGCTAAGGTTTAGCTTTAAAAAAAACTGACAGCAGCTAACTGCACAGCAATTTCCATTACAAACCGGACACTTAGTAGCACGAAATTGTCGCCTCACTTGCTTGTCTTGATTGATGTCGTTTTTTACAAGGCAATGTGCGTTGACTCGACCGCCTCCGCTGTATTTGTCGTGCAAGTGTTCTTGATTTGCAAATTTAGTAGTAAACGTCACATCACTGATTGCTTCTGCAACATTGTAAATCCAAGTACTGAACGTAAGAATGTTTATTTCTGGGAGGGTTTGTTTAAATATCGCCCAGTTAAGTCTCATCTGAGGAGGAAGTCTCTCAGTCAGCTCTTGCAACAAAGTGGGATTTTGGAGATGATCTTTTAAGTTAGAAGCCTCCATTGTTGCGCAGATGTTTTGCACGGCTAATGCGAAAGCAACTAGCGTATCTAAACGATCCACTCTAGGCAATGGCTGTCGTCTTAAATTTAACAAGAGTGAATTTATAATTAACTCAGGCCGGCCGTAAAGCATGCGTAACGTAGAAATTATGCCTGGAACTCCACTTGGTTGCATAAGTCGGCTTCTGACTGCCTCCAGAGCTGCACCTTTCAAACATTTTTGCAATCGAACCAAATTTTCTTCATTCGACAGTCCACAGATTCTTGTCGAGTTCTCATAGGTGGCAATAAAAATTGGCCAATCCTCGGGCTTACCACCAAACATAGGTAATTCTTTAGGCATTGCATGTCTGGCAGCCAGTTGTGATGATGTAACTAAACATTCTATCGTGTTGCACGGGATCGATGGTGCAACTGTAGAGTTTGGTGGAATAATGTTAGCACTGTTTTGAACACTTGCTGTCATAATTGGCGGTACTGCAGAAGAGCATAGACAGCTGGCTGTCATAGCTGGAAAACCAACAAAACCTGTTGTCGGATATTCGGCGACTGGATAACTGGTTGTCACAGCTTGAGAGACAACACACTTTCCACTATGGTATTGATATGTCATTATTGAATCGCTTGAAAGCCGTGCTGCAGTCGATGCTACATTATAGGCTGTGTGATTACTGCTAAGTAATTTCCAGTTGTTGGCGTGTTGATTACCTTTCAAAACTGGTTTTTGAGTGATAGCATTCGACGACTGACTAGCATGTTGTTTTGCTGCGTATTCGACATGTTCGATGCTGGATTCCAATGGCAGATTTGGGGGCGCTATGGAAACAAAAGGTTTCTGGGAGCTCCGCGCATCAATAACCACAGACTCAATTTGCTGCGGCTTTGTAGTACCAGCACTATTGATACCGGTAGAAGCACTTAGTTGACGCAAGTCGCCTTGTTGAAGCCAATCTGTCACTCGCTCTTGCTGCTGCTCGATTGTATCAACTTGATCACATTCGTGAATGCTACGCAGTTCATCTTCTTGGCACAGAAGTTGATATTTTTTATCTAGGTACTCCTTGTCACGTCGGGCTTGCATTGCTCTCTCCTCTTCCAATCGTTGCATTTCAAGCTTAAGTTTTCTTGATGCACTGGAGTTGTGGGAAGATGAGATGGAGACTTCCTTTGAATTTGCGCTTCGGCTTCGCTGCCGAGCCGCACAGGTCTCACAGCACCAATCACTTTCTTCGATGTTGCTATCAACATCCATGCACTTAAAGTGAAACCACTGATCACACTTATCGCACTGCACCATTCGATCACTATCAGGAGCTTCGCATATTTTACAGCTGCTGGACAACGTGTTGGGCTGCTGCAGAGGTGGTGTTCGTTTAACCAATCTGGATGGTTTGAAACCATCTTGGTTCTTTGCGGACATCGCAGGCAACGAATTTTAAAGAATTGTGGCGACGAGTAGTTGCCACGGTACTCACGTGCTGTAGGGTCCAATTTTCCTAGCCAGAAAGCAGACGAAGAATTTAAACTCTTGGTGTCTTAAACTCTTTATTTCGACTCTTTCCACGGCTTTAAAATTCCTGCATAATACAATTCAATACAATTTTAAACTTAAATATAAATTAATAAGATAAATTCTGCTTACGTTGGTCGCCTAAGTCACGTTCTGGAGTTCAAAAATAGCAGGACTTTTTTCTCGTGGCGTACCAATATATATAGACATCAGATCTGAATTATTTTGTCAAAGGTTGCGACCCTGATTCGCGAGTAATCAACCGACGTTGCCAACAGTCTCCCAAAACGAATGAGTAATTGCTAAATTTCATGTAGATTTAAAATGTTGACTACAAATATTGGCACCACTTCAATGCTCTAATATGTGTATAATTGTAATATAGTACAACGTGATAAAATTTGTGTGTATATATATATTAAAGTATATACTGATTTCCCAAAGAAAATTTTTTTCAAATACTTGTAACAAAATCGAAACGTGGTAAGATTATTTTTAGTTATAAGTTCTTCAATGTAGATAAATAATGATTCTGCACTTCATCTTCCAGATGGGAACTATTGGTAAAGGAAAGGAAAAGGAAAAGGTATAAAAATTCAAACGTGTAATGTAAAAATTGGAAGGGATATTAAGAAATTACAGATTTCTTGTGGTTGTCTTGAAATGTTCAACTGATCATGTTTCTCGAATCCTGTTCAAAATAATTCATCAATTGAATAACACCGCATCGGTGGACAAGGACCGAGATGAGACCAGAAAACACCTCACAGAGCACCTTACTCCAAGGGCGACAAATTCACAGTATCTACTTTAAAAGACATATCCTACCACTTCGGAGATATTACCGCTTAATATTATTGGAGAAAACTCACAACCACAAGAATCTGAATGAGAATCAGAGAGCTAAGCTCTGTTGAACACATTGGACAAAGACAGTAGCATAATACGGGCGCCAATGCTGCATTGACGACCGCTCGACTAGATAAGGATAAACAAATTAAAGTGAGTTGATAATAATTGCCAACTACGGCCAAGGAAAAAAAGGGGGAAAAAAAAATTTGGCTGAGGCAACACAATGCTTACACCGAAACAGTTACCACCCCAGCCGACCAGCATATATGCCAAAAGAAAAGAGATTACCAAAACATCGAACCTTTGTGTTTGGGCGCCATTTGTTGCATCCGACAAAGCTCTGCCGAGCCGTCGTCAATGCAGCATGTTTAAATTAAGGAATCATAGTAACTTACCCTGCGTGCCTTGGCCCTCCGCCGACTAGCTCAATCTGGTCGTGGGCATTTGGGCTATGATTCCTTCGTGCTACGGCACGCCAAAGGAAAAAACACAATTACACCTTACTGAAGCGGAATGGATAGGGAAGACTCCATGCACAAATCATTATTTATTTTGCACAAGTTATTCCATTTTATTAATTCACCAATAAATTAACAAAAATAAAAATAAAAATCAACGATAAGGAACATCAAAGAAAGAAAAATCAATTCATAATTTAAATCAAATCAAAAATAGCACAAAAATTATAAAATATATGTGGGTATTTGACTAAAAGCTACCCCAAACCCGGCCGGGATTGGTTTACACCAATCTTAACATAAATAGTAATACCAAAATTCATATAGATGTTAATTCAACTTAATAAAAAATAAATATATATGGGCAAGAAATCAATTACATGCAAAAAAAAACCAAAAATCAAAATAAAGAAAAACAATAGGTATGCAAAAAAAAAAGAGAATATTGATCGTATATCACCCACACCAAAACAAAATATTTGCCCTCTTTCGTTGACAGGTAAGCTAATTGGCATATATGTAATATATTCTTATACAATCTCATTAAAAATATAACTGAATTATGGTGAAGAATAATGTTGCGTTAAAAAAAGATATATTTTTGTTGTTCGTTCATAATTTTAAAAGTCAACAATTTTAAAATAAAGTTCCATCATAAATACCATGAATTTAGTCCAGCTGTACGTTCCTTATCTTGCAAGCGATATTATCTTGTGAGTGACGATTCTGATAAAGCTTTAATAATCGGTCCAATCCGCCTTCCTGCTTGACTCCTTTACCCTTTCTCCTTCACACAGCATCTGAGCTCGGTCCTGAACGGTCATTGACAATTTTAGGATTCAGACAGTATCACGTATTTCAGAGGAACCCTTCATTCACAGGAGCCAAAACCATCCTGTATCGAATAACACTCCTTGCAAAGACTCCCTTGCTTCACTAGTTTTTTCTTCTTTCACGACCTGCCACTTGGCGACTTATTTGCTTGAAACAGCGCTCACAAACTTCCCAATTTCGATCCAAAACCCAGCAAATGGCTACAATGTCTCAGAACATTTAAACTTTTTTCTTGTATGAGAAAAAGAAGCCTCATCTATTTCTTTTTCCTCAAGTTTCGCAATGAGCGTGCTTCTGCCTTTTCACCAAAAACCCAAACGTTAGTCCTCTTGTCTTTTCTTCTTTGCTTTTACACGAACTTTTCACTTTTCTTTTTTTTTTTTAAAAAAAAGAACCAACCAACTGTTGCACCAGATCAGAATTTTTTCGAACTTTCCTCGTCTAACGTTCCTACCAAAATCACCTTTTTTCTTTCTCCCCAAAAAAATTTTTCCTAGCACCGTAAGAGCGGTTTCTTTCCAATCCTGCGATTTCCACGTGATTCTCCACCATTCTGGCATCACCAAAACATAAGATACGGCAATTCGGCACCAGGTTCGCTGTACAGCTGAATTCGTTCAAATGTCAGTGATGACTTTTTAAAATATAAACATCGGATTGTGCACCTAATACCTCAGATTCTGAATCCATGGCTGGCCAACTGGGAAAAATCGCGGATAGTGGAGTACGCATTAGTAGCCAATCATCGCCACTTGCTGACCGCGAAGAATTCCTGCCCGATTGACATTTAATCGGGGTTAGAAAAAAAAAGACGGAACCTGGGGAAAGCTTTCAGGACGACGAGAAAGTGTTCTTCTGTGAATTTACTTAAGAGATATTTCGGGATTATGAGGCTTACTTTCAACGTGTTATGCTCTTAAACTTCACGATTTGGTCATGTGTAGCAGCCGAAAAACAAAATCTCACCTATGCCGAAGCCTTGCAGAGTGAAAAAAAAGCACTGGAAAAAAAAAACTGGCGAAAATTTAGGAGAATGGTTCAAGGCTCCAGTACTAATGCTTGTCGATGAACACAAACAAACATCATTCCGGGTACCTTTATCGAAAGTGTTCACATGTCTCAAAAGTCGTCTATTCTTAGGCGAAGGGGTATATAGATTGAAAAAGAAATGGACTTTGTGCCGTGTAAAGTAATCGAAATCGTTACGCCAAAAGAACCGGCGCTGATGCTGTATCTGATCTGCAAACGGTAAAATACAAGGTACAAAAGATACAAAATCCAGCAGAAACGTGGGTAACAACGGTGTCGCAGGCTCGGCGTAAGCGAAGCCAACTGACTGCAGAAACAGTAGAAATATTCCTGAAAGAACACATACTTATAGGAGAAGATTGGATTCGCGTCAAACCCGAATCCTATGAGAAATATGTAGCAAGTAAGGAGATCACATTTGAATCAATCTATGTTGGCAAAATGCCTAAATGGGAGCCCGGATCAGACCTCTGCAATCAACGCACCATGCACAATTTTCCCACAAGCGGATGTAAGGAATTATTTCAAGGCTGATGATCACTGTGAAGATTAAACATTTTTTTTTCCAGCTGGTTTAGCCATAAGGTTTAATTCCTCAAATGCAGCACCTCGACTGGGAAGCATTGAAATCTTTGCAGCATTGTAACACCATCCATTTTTTTAAAGAAATACTTTAGCGCCCCACAATAACTAGTGATCTGCGCTTCCAACTTAGACCTATAGAATGCCTTATATGCTAATAAACTCTTCTCAACGTCCAATCCTCTGTTTAGACCTGTTAATATTTTAAAAGGTCTTGCATAAATTTCATTCCTCTCTACTTTGTTTGAAACTCCATCTAAAACTGTTAAGTTCTTAATATAAATATAGCCTAGGAATTTGATTTTGTTTACCCATTGTACTACATTATTATTCATTCTAATATTTTGTTGTAAATTCCTGTTCTTTCCGAAATATATGGCATTACATTTGCTTTCATTAATGAAGAGATTCCTATTATTACACTTATTTATAAATTCATTCATAGCACTTTGCAGTTCCTCAAAACAACTCAAGTAATTTGTATTATATGAAACAGTGAATAAATCATCCGCATACTGGTAAAAATTATATTCTGTCTATTTCTACTGTGTAAATCTGCCGTATAAATATTATAAAGTAGTGGTCTCAAAACGTCCCCTTTCGGTAACCCATTCCTCACCATATAATTATTCTTCCCCAAAACTAGAGTTCTATTATTAAGAAAAAAGATTAACCAATTTATGTAATCAAAGGGTATTTCTAATGCAATTAAAATATCCTTTAGTACTTGAGCATCCACTCTCTCATAAGCATTTGCAACATCTACACTCACTGCCATAACTTTTTCTTGCTTTGTTAGTTTTTCTCTTATAACATACTCAATATTATTGTTACAGGTCTGCGTAGACCTTTCTCCCAAGTATGCATGACTATCTTTCGGTATATAACTGTATAACAAATTATTTTTAAGGAGGTCATCTTTAATTAAATTATTGAGATTCTTAATGAACACATTTATCAGCGAGATAGGTCTGTAACTTTCTTTTCCAGGTTTTAAAATCGGAGAAATTCTAATATTCAGCAGTTTTTCATCCGGATATTTTCCTATAATGACTTTATTTAATGCACACGTTAAACTTTCCATATTATCATCATTAAGTGTTTTGACAAGTTCATATGTTATATTATCTACTCCCGGAGCAGATTTCCCGTTGTATTTTGCTAAAACACTTCTTAGCTGCCTTACACTAAAGCCTTCTACTCTACTAGTTCCTTCTAACCTAGATAAGTTGTTATTATTATTACTAATTTTTCTCCTCAATAATTCCAGATAACTATTGCTATTATCTTCAACCCAACTTAAGGGGTTTGTTGACACATAGTTCTTTTTTATTCTCTTGTTGAAGTCCCAGAATTCCTTAATATTTCCTTTTCTAGATATCGCCATCCTTTACTTTTCCCAAGCTTCACATTTTGCCGCTCTCACTTCCATCTTCCATATCTCACATGACTTTTTCCATACCATATAATTTTTTGGAGTAATTCTTTCATTAAACTGCTTTTTTGCCATTTTCTCCCTCCATCTGTTTCTCAACGTTTCATTCCACCAGTATACCTCCTTAAAATTCCTATTCTTAACAACTTGAATATTATTATTAATAATCATTTCAAACTCTTTCATAATCTCATCCAAATCATTTGATATCCTAGCTTCTTTAATTTCACTTATCAATTTTGTTTGATTTACTTGTCTTGTGGAACTAATCCTACTGCATGTTATTTCTATAGTTATTATTTTATGACCACTACCGCCAAGACAATTTCCCTCACACTTCCAGTTTATTCTATCCACCATGTTTGTTATAGTGATATCAGGTACCGATTTCCTTTTCCACCCATTTATGTTACAGTTATATGTAAACATTCCATTGTTTAATACTCTGAATTCACGATCATTTATAATTTTCATTAATTTTCATTCTCTCGCATTCTGGAAAAGGTCTCCCCATTTTTTACTTCTCGCATTACAGTCACCCCCAACAACAAATTAATAATTTCCACCAAACTTACTTAAAAACTTTCTTAAATTATTTTCAAACATGTCATTATTAAAATTTGGTGGGATTTTAACTGATCCAATTATTATGTTTCTCGTTAAGTTTAAGGTCTTGACACATATAAATTCTATTTCACCATCTAAAACTATTTCTTTGAACTTGATATCATCTTTTATAAACATTGCTACTCCTCCTCCCAATCAATTATATCTACTTTTGAAAATTCCTTTATATTCATTTATTAAATTCACTTCATTATATTCTAAAGGTAACAACGATTCAGCAATTAGTGCAATGTTAATCTGATTTGTATTAAGAAATATTATTAAACTATCAAGATTTTTCCTTAAGCCTTGTATATTAAATTGCATAATTTTCATTTATTAACTTTAAATAAATATTTACAAACCTTTTTTATATTTCACTAGTTTCATTATTTCCTACTGTATATTGTTCAATCTCGCTATTATGTGTTATACAATCATGATTAATTAATTTACAATTATTTTGTACAATTTCATCATTTACAATACCCTTAGTACTAATTTGTTCCTTCTTAATAGCTTCTATTAATTTATTTATTAATCTTTCAATTTCCGTAGCCTTAAATTTCATAACTGATTTGTATACAGTTTCTAATGGTTTCTAAAGCACACATCGTTTCACCTATAATTATTTTATTTGGTTCAGCATTGGGAACACTCCCTCATCACTAATATTCACCTCCCTGAGACTCTCAAAACTATTGTCAAACTGCATTTTTCTCACTTCCGGCACTGATAAATTAAGTTTCGAGGCCATTTCTAAATTCTCTTTTTCCTTAATCCATTTTGGGCATCCTCCGCTTTACATAGTAAGCATTTTGTTTCAATAAAAATTCCGTCACACTCCCCTGATGCGCAATTTAAACATCTTTTACTCGAGCTTTTGCACTGTGCCGCAAAATGCCCTAATCTATCACAATGAAAACACTGTTTTGGTCTCTGTATAAAGTAATCAACCTTAATATTTAGAAAGTCTAGCCTAATTCCATCTGGCAACTCATCACCCTCAAATGTAACCTTAATAATTGTTGTTGGTACTAGATTGCCATTATTTTCCTTATCCTTTTTCATGATCCTGTATACGTTCGTTATTTTACTATTTACTAAAATATTACCCTGCTTATTACACGAATATCCATCAAGTAAATCATTTTCATTGAAACATATAGGGATCTGTCTTATAATTCCAAACCTGTATATAAACTTATTTGGAATAAAGATGATATATCGTTTCAACTCACACTTCCCCTTTTCTTCGAACTCATTTGCCTCTTCAGCTTTATCAAAAACAACTTTCACCTTATTATACCCAACACTTTGAACCTCAATTATTCCTTTAATAACACGTTCTTTTTTTAATTTACATAATATAACCGAGTCAAGTCTTACTCTCTTATCATTTGCATTTTTGGCTATCATTAATACCGGGTAAGTTTTTTTTTGAGTTTATTTTGTACTTATTCTCCACATTATTTATTTCGTTCCTATTTCTCCCTATCTGCCCTGGAGTAATATCAAATTCATCTCTATTTATTTCCTTATTACTAATTTCACCTTCTTTCGGCATTTCTTTTCTTGCCCCTTTCGATACCAAATTAAAACCTTCCAAGTTTGCTTCTTTTTCCCTCTTCATCGCACTCCTGTCTAAACTACGATCTAAAACATTTTTGTCTGGGGGTTCCGACCCCATCTTACTCCGTTTTTCTTAAATCCTTTGTTCAGTAATCAGTGCAAACCACGTGCAGGAGAAACTTTTATACAAAAAACGCCACCGAACACCCAAGGGTACAGATATAGACTCTTAATTACAGAGTTTAAATCAATTTTTGAAACCTCAAATCAACAAATATATAAAAGAACTTACAGAATTCCAAATAATGGGTTCCCAGAAACCACAGCAGATTCACCTCACAACTAGAATTTCACAAAACCAAAATGGCGTCACCACGAATTCCGAAAACTTGCACAATACCAGACAGCTTTACAGGGAGCGTCCTCACGGTAAGGTAGTCGGATAGGGAATGATTATTCAATTTATACACATTTGAATTTCGTGATAAAATAGGTAACTCGGCTAACATTTAGCCAGTGAGGTAGTAGAAATGGAGTGGACGCACCTATAAGATTTACATTGAAGGGGATGGTAGTAATTTTTTCTCCGCTAAATGTCAAATCTGGTCAAATCCAAGTAGTTCCCCTCCAATTTGACATTTAGCGAAAAATGGCGGAAAGGCAGCTTTAACATGCTTTGTGTGCGAGAAGATCAAAGAGGCTAATGGTGGCAAGTTATGCCGTCGATGTCAACTCCACTTCTACTACCTCACTGGTTTTTGGGAAAACAATAGTGATTATAAAGTCATCCTAAGCGGTGATAAATTATCGCCACAAATATATTCGTCCTTCATAATAACATTAAGCATAGTACTGAGTTTTATTTCACGCGAAATTTTCATACAAAATTTCGCGCGAAATCTGTTTCGGCGAAAATTTCGCTTGAAAATAAGCAAGTTTGGTACTGTGTTCTTAGCATGAAAAGTTGCTTTGAAGTTGCTTTCGCTTTGAAAACATAGATGGCACTGAAACATGTTGTCAATCATTTCACGCCAATTTAGTTTGTACAGTTCATTCTTTCGAGCGAAAAAGTGACATTTAGTGTTTCAATTTGAAAATTGAGCAGTGCAAATGACTTTCCAATAAGAAAATCGATCGAAAAGTGAAATTCTTGACATTTTATCCGTCAAGAATGAGCAGTGTCTCTGCTTTTCTCCGTTGTCAAAATTTTCGCTCGAAAGAATGACCAGATAATGGAAATATGTCAAAATTTCACGTGAACTCGAACTCAGTACCAGCCTTTACGCTAAAATCCGTTCGACAGTTTTCAGTATTTTTTATTAGGTCAGACCCTACTGAACTAACCCTAAACTTGAAAGTCATGTATCTAGTTACGTTAAAGCTCCGGATTATCTGATCAAAAGCTTTAACAGCTAGAAAACATAAGTTTCAAAAAGATTCCTACGATTAGTGAATCAAACGGCTAATATAAGGTCTGTTCGCGTACCTGAATCTATTATAATATATTCAAATAGATTCTAAGCAAGTCGTTTTTGTACTCTTGCTGCAAGCAAAATTTTGCTGACGTCATCGCTTCCCCTCTTGCAACAAATTGCAGAAAAATACAGCCGATCTGAGTTTGGGCATTTTGCTGCAATTTGTCAAATCGAGTAAGATGGGCTTGGCGCGAGGTTTTGAAATGCATATATATTCAAATGAGAGCGCGAAGGAAAATATACTCTGTGCAATATCACCATGAAAACGGAATATATTTCTCCCAAAACTTTTTTATCGTTATTAAAAATATCCAATGGTGGATATTCTGTGCATGATGTGCACTTAGCAGTCACAAAGCACTAATTCATCATCACTGTGGCACAACAGCCCGACGTCGGGCCTTGGCCGCCTGGAAACAGTAATGCTCAGTTTGTACGGTTCGACCTGATGAAGGAGGGCATTTTCGGCCCCCGGTTTGTTCAGGGAGCGTACATTCTAGGTTCCGAGAAAATAATCCGTTGTGCGTTTGCGTGGTCGTCGTTGTTGACTCGTCCAATCCGAGGCTTTTGTTCCAGGTTTCTTGACAGAGGAAGTTTTTACAAAGATGAGTTGTCGGCACATCGCTCAACCATTTCCATGGGGGGCCTCGGTGATAGTTGCTTCAGGAGACTTGCCTCTCGCCAAAGTTCACACAACTATGTTGCAGGTCTGATAACGTGGCAAATCCTCCCTAATGACCTGAGACGCTTAGATGTAATTAAGCCATCAGGCTGCAACTATGCAAGTTTTACTGAGGATAGAGTTACCTCGTTGCCTCAAACCGTACTCCTTTCTCCGGGTTTGGGAACGGCATATCATAAGTTAGACTTGCGATCGGCGGAGTTCAAAGCACTAATTACTATTATTAAAATATATATTGAGGGGGGTTTGGTGGAGGTTTGGTTTTAGTGAGAACAAAGCTGACTCGTCCTTTGAACTTAATATTTAATGTAACTAACAAAAGAATTGTATTGTTAGGGGGATATGTGACTGTTTTATGTTACAAGCAACATAACATTGATGGTGTTAAGGTGCTTGATGTTCGTTAAGAAGAATTATTCTCTTCCGATAATCCTCGAGAGATATGCGTTTACTAAAGTTTGTATTTTAATTGTTAGATATTTTTGTAGATTATCAACATCTTTAATTATACCTAAGGCAACCCGTGGATTGCCGCATGTTTGGCGCTGAGCAAAACTCCGGCAGCCGATATGTATACTAATTAGTCGATGTAAGGCTAGACTTCGATTTGCCAATGAAAGACAATAGTTTAGTTTCAAAAACAAACTAACTGTGGTATTTTTAAACAATGCTTATTTGTCCAAGACCACTATACTTCTTTTCCATATCATTTACACACTCTTTATATGCTAAAATTTTGCTTACTCTATTCTTACCTATCGATAATGCATAACCAATATTCAATCATGATCACATGGGCTGCTTACTTTGTTTTTTTTACAATAAGTTATTTAGCTCATTATTACTATTACACCTGATTAATTACTCATATGTTTTCATCACATATACAATCCATGCTTTAAGCCAAGACAACATACATCAAACTAAAACATACATCACATACACAAACCACATAGAGATGTATGTTTTCCACACAACAATGCTGTAGTAGAATAGGGATGCAGTCTATGCTAACCCAACTAACAATTTGTGCCCATATGCTACTAAATGTATGTTTTTGACGCGGATACGTCGTGAATACTATGTCGAGTCGGAATGTTTTCGTCATTTTTTCTTCAAAGCTAAATTCCTTGATAAGCAACATTTTAGTAATGAAGTGGCAAAGATTACTTTCGACGCGTCTTTACAGGCATTGTGTCCATAAGGGGCTAGTTCCTTCAGTGCGACTTAATCAAAATCCCAGTAAGGCACATTATACGTCCACAGATTTCCTTTAATACTCCTATGTCTATCAAGGAAACTCGCATGTAACCGTTACGTATTGGCGCCTATGTCCATGATGATTTCGTTCTGACAGTTCTTTAAACGTCAATATGGAATATCAGGCGTTATTCCCCAACACACCTGTCAAACAAGCCATTTACCAACTAGAAGTTTGGCTCAACAAATTTGAAAACATGCCAGAATGGAGGAAGAAGGTGAGAGCCTATATAAAACTATCGTCACTTTGTATGAGCGAAGGCTACTTTACGTCCCGCGGAAAATTTTACAAAACGACAGCAGGAGTTGCGATGGGCAACCCAATGTCACCACTGGTAACCGAAATGTTCATGGCCTACATTGAAACAATCATTGAGGAAAAAGGAGTAATGCCGAGAGTATGGCTAAGGTATGTGGACGATGTCTTCGCCATAGTTCAAAAGGATAAGGCCGAGAATATCCTGAAAGAGATTAACAACATTCACCCGAACATCCAATTTACAATGGAAATGGAAAAAGAGCACTCACTACCATTCTTAGATCTGCGGATAATAAACAACAGCGGGAAGCTCGAATATGAAGTATACCGAAAACCAACTGCGACTCAGAGGACGATAGTTCAAACCTCATCACATACCACAACACAAAAAATGGCGGCATATAACTCAATGGTACATCGGCTGTTCACATACCCCTTAACAAAAGCAGGTTTTCAAAAAGAAAGGGCATACATCCTCGATACAGCAACAAAGAACAGGTACTGCATCGAAGCAATAAAAAAACTAATGAGGAAGAAAGAAGACCAAATATGGAAAAACCAGCATACAACATTATTCGAACAAACCAACGCCAGAGAAGAAACAAAATGGATTAGTATACCGATGTCCAGTAATTTCTACAAAATCAAATCATTTATTGAAAAGTTCAACATCAAAGTTGTCGGATCCAGTAGAGACGCTACGCTGAAAAGACGATTAGGAAGCGAGAAGGACCCACTAACGGACGGAGAAAAAAGCGGTATATATCAAATAAGCTGCGGTGATTGCGATAAATATTACATTGGCCAGACGAAACGGCTCATCACGACGAGGTTCCAGGAGCACATAAAGGAAGTAGCAAGCGGGGAAACACGAGGAATTAATTCGGTTCGATCAGCGGTGGCAATGCATATTATCGAAGAAGGACATTCTGTGACGAAAGAAAACCTGGAATTGTTACGACACGTAAACAAACCCTATACTTTGGACGCCTGGGAGAGTTTAGAAATATTGAGGAAGGATTCGGAACAGTTGATGAACACAGACGAAGGAAATTGTTCATCCAAATTAATAAAACTGCTCGCCAAAAGATGGATAAATCGCGTGTCACACTAATTACTTTTTTAATGAACGTTTTACACTAATTACTTTTTAATGGGCGTGTTACACTAACTACTTTTAATATTTCTCTAATTACTTTTACCAGAGTTACGTATTTTCCCACTTTTAATGTAACTTTTATAATTTTTACCTGTATCTTTGTACCGATTTTGTATTTAAGCCCATGTGACCTTGCAAATGATTTAGTAGCTAAAGTACTGAAGAAGGGAGTAAATAGCTCCCGAAATACGTATCTACGCAAATAAACAATTTTGTATTAGGAGAAACTACGGATTTTTTTTATTATTAAATCACAAAGCGGGTTTAATAAAAAAAAAAATCTCCACCGTTTGGGACAGCTAATTCCTTTTATAGAAAAATTAAAAAAATATAAAATAAACTATTCCAATCAACTAGAAATTCAGTTTTCAAATAATACTTTTGGTTTGTAAATCAGCAAGAAGGGTTTGAGTCTCAATGAAATTCTGTTTCATTCAATAATAATTGACCAAAAACCGAATTCATTTCAAAATGAAATAACAAATAAAGATGGTGATATTGTTTGTGAAACATACTGCGAAGAATTGAAGATAAAACGCAACTTTGTGGAAGCATTGAAGTCTTGGACGTTAAGAAAAAATATTTCACAGAGTTCCAAAACCGATCTTCTTCTACTCATTCGTGAATGTGATTTTGTTTACCTACCAAAAGATACTAGAACACTTTTGAACACACCTACTGGCATTTCAAGTTAAAGCAAATGGGGATTGCAAGCTTTTGTTTTATAGATTTGTTATCACAAATTGATTATCTTCTGAGTATATCCTTACACATTAATGTCGATGGTTTGCTCGTTGCGGATAGCTCATCAATCATTACATTTTTCATTCATTGTAACGAAATGAAAGAATTGTTCAACCCTTTTGTTACGAATTATCTTCAATATTAATACAGGGTGTGATTGTTTGTGGTAGCAACATTTCAGCATTGTATCATGCATTTCAGTGAAAATTAGGCATTTTGCTTGCTATTCTACCACCAGCGCATTTGTAAAAGATATATTTACTTATACGTTTTTTGTGAGCATATATTTCTTACTTGGTGTTCTTATAAAGGTTTTGTTAAGTTTAACTCATATTACGGATACAAAAAAAACCCACAGTTATTGGCGAATATGATATCGTATACACCGAACGTTTAGTCCGCGGACTAAACACCAAATTGCACCTAAATTTTTTAGTCCACGTGGTGTATACACTCGCGGACCGACCTAAATTTAGGTCGGTCCACGATTTCAAGCGACCTGACCTAAATATAGGTCGTGGACTATAATCGTTGTAAACACACGCGACCTAAACATTGATTTTTGCGCGACTATTAATAATGTATGTATGTTGAATATAAGCTCATAATATTCCCCTTTGACACAAAATCATTGAAATAAACATGTTTGAGAGACAAATGAAACGATAAATACAGTGCATGAACGAAAATTAAACTAAATGACAGCTGTCACATACGAACGAGGACTAAATTCCACCTAAGCAAAATTTAGGTCAGATTGGTGTAAACACCTGAGGACTAAGTTCATTTAGTCCGCGCTTTAGGTCAGGTCACTTTTGGTCCGACCGCTGTAAACCTGCACTATGTAAGAAGAGAGCAGCTGCAGATTTTAGACGCCGAGCTGAAGAAGATCATCACAAAGAATCAAGACGCTTTCAGAGGCTTTCGACTGGCATGATCAAAGATTTTGTTGTAGCCGACTCCACATTTATGCATTTCGACATTATGTATTATTTACTGTATTTAAACATTACAATCTCTTATAATTTGGACCCCCCAAAAATATACATTTGATTCTAAATGGTAGGGGTCTTTTGGTTGGATGTAATTGTAGTATGCTTTTTATTCTATTTATTCTATTTATTTATTAGCCAAACAAGGCATAAATACATACATATAAATACATACAAATAAATTATTTTAAAAAGCAAGTGTACGGTACAAATAAATAACACATAAATAAATAACTAATTGAATAAACATATAAGTTTGAAATTGAAAATAAGTAAAATAACAATGAAATAAAAGAAAAACAATTAAAAACGATAATTAAATAAGAGCTTAAAAATTATGGTGTACAAATGGCTTGGATAAGGGAAGACTTGAAGGATAGTTTGGAAATCGTTGGGGAATAAAGGTTGCACTGGCTCATTAGCTGCATAGATGGTGGAATGTGGATATTCCTTTAGTAAACGATTGGACCTGGTGTTCCTTAAGGGGATATTTATCACAAATTTACTATTGAGGAACTCAACTCTAATAACGCCTCTAATTACGTCAAATGTGAAGCAGGCCGATATCATCATTCTTCTGGATGCAAGTGAAGTTAAGTTTAAATGACCCAATCTAAACTCATATGGGGGTAAATTTTCGAAATCGTAAGGGTTGTACAGATCTCTTAGGGCGAAAAGTAAAAATTGTTTTTGAATGGACTCGAGTCTGTTATTGTGAATTTCGAAGGCTGGGCTCCAAATAATACAGGCGTATTCAAGAAGAGGGCGTACAAGTGCAGTGTATAATGATCTTGTGGCCCACAAGTTTTTGAACTCCTTGGCACGTCGTTTAATAAAGCCGAGCTGCTTATTCGCACGGGAAAGAATTTTGTCGTAGTGCAAGGTGAAACGAAGTTTCACATCCATCACAACACCGAGATCAACAACGCTATCAACGCGAGCTAATAAGTTGTTGCCGAGAAAGTAAGTGTTCTGCGTAACCGTGCATTTACGGCTAAAACTTATAATTTGGCACTTATCAATATTCAGCGAGAGCTTGTTTATATTGCACCATTGAACAAGAGAATCAAGCTTGGATTGAAGGAAAAGTGCATCAGATTTAGATTCAATGGTGTGGTACAGTTTGAGGTCGTCTGCATAAAGTAGGTGAGGTATGTTTGACAGGACGTCAGATAGATCCGAGATGAATATGTTAAAGAGAAGTGGGCCAAGATGACTACCTTGTGGAACACCAGAGGTAGCAAATATATTTTTTGATAAAATTCCTTGAAACTTAACGAGTTGGATTCGGTTGTGGAGGTAGGAACTGAGCCAGCTTAGTAAAGATCCGGCAAGCCCGAATTTGTGCAGCTTAAGGATCAATATAGAATGGTCAACTCTGTCGAAAGCTTTGCTAAAGTCAGTGTAGACTGCGTCAATTTGATAGCCTTTTTCCATTTTACACAAAACGTCTGAAACTAGGATTGTCAAGTTTGTGATAGTTGAGCGACCTTTTCTAAAGCCATGCTGTTGCTCATTCAGACGGGAGTCAACTAGTGGGGAAAGTTTATTGTATACAACCTTTTCAAAAAGTTTTGGAATGGAAGATAAAATGGCAATGCCCCTGTAATTTTCGACGCAGCGTCTATCGCCATTTTTGAAAATTGGTGTCACATATGAAAGTTTCCAACAGGATGGGAAAACACCGGATGAAAGTGACCTGTCAAAGAAAATATGCAGGGGTGTTATTAGCTGCTCTACGCACCTACGCAGGAAGGACGGTGGAAGGAGATCAGGACCAGGGCCTTTGTTGCAATCGAGCTCCAAGATAGCTTTACGTATTAGATACATCGCACTGTAAGAACACTTGATTTTATGAAATTCTGGAAGGTTGCCAAGTTTCGAACATTTTTAAAGCATATCGGTTTTATTTTTCTTAAAGAATTTTTACCGGAAAGAATTTACAAGAATTTTCTTATTTTTTTTGTGTGTTTAGGATTCGTCAGAATATTGCGTACTTTTCTTTTCTTAGGGCCTTTCCGAATTCGTGTCTCCGACTTGGTCTTGATCTCCGTATAACAGATGATGACGTCAGCGTTTTAGCTGACCTATTATAACAGTTATAGGAGATCAAGATAGACTGTCCGGATTCTCTGTCTTGCCTTGTTATGACATTTAAGCAAAGATGGCGAATGAAAGACTGTGCTCTTGTACCTGGCAGCATGAAACTGATTGAGGGAAGACTACCCCAATGTAAATTAGCTTTGAGACATATTGCACGCATAACGAAAAGAATGAATGCCAACGGTCAGCTACTAATTTGCTTCACAGCACATAAGAATTAAATTACCGAAGCTCGTCGGCAATGGGAACGTTGTATGACAAATGCAGTAATCGATTGCATTATCGTTACTGCTTTACCACGCGAAGCGCTCGTCGAATGGCAAGTCTGGGCTCACATGCACAATAACCGTTTTGATTGTAAGTTTAGATTTTCTTGCATAATTGTAATTTGTAAATATATAAATCAAACATGGTATCATGACGTCTAAACAACGAGATGAGAGTATCATGAACTGTTATACAGGGGAGAAATATCAAGCCGAAGATAAACTATTCGGACAAGCTAAACTTGATGTGACGTCAAATTCTGTTATAACAAGCTCAAGACCAAGGTGAAGACGACAATTCGGAAACGCCCTTAGTATAGCTAAAATATTTATTGAAGATTTTATTGTACTATATAAAGAAATTCATTTTTGGTCAGCATACAATAACAACTAATGTCTACAGCCTTTGCCATCTAAGCGATCATGTCATCCGTTTTAGCGTTCTGCCAAACTTTTCTTCTTATAAAGCTGAGAATTATGTTGGTTTTTGGAAAACGTATTTATGCACATTATGGGCACATCTCGATTCTATGTTACATTGATGGCACTATCATGTAACAATATTCCCAAACTAATACTTAAACAAAATCAACAGTGAGTGAATTATACTTTCGCCCGTCTCAGGTACGTGCATTCAAAAGCCTGAGTTTCTGCATTCGGAAATCATACTGCAGTAGTGTGTTAAATAACAAGTAAAAATGTAAAAAAAAACCAACAGTAATATCAAAAATCTAGCGATGCTAGTAGATAGAGAATGCCGGTTCTGGATCCTCATCCTCATCCTCCTCCTCTGAGGAGGGTGACGTCACTGAGGAGGATGACGTTACTGAGGAGGATGACGTTGATGTGGAGGATGACGTCACTGAGGAGGCTGACGTTAATGTGGGGGGATGACGCTAATGCGGGCGATGACGTTTGCGTAACGCGTGGGAATTACGATGATGTCATTGTGGCCTTGACCGTCTTATTTAAATTGGGAATTTCCAAGCGCTAGCCATTATCGCAAAGCGTGTGAATTTTATTGATAACAACATTTCACAGATGTTAACGTTTTTTATAATCATGTGACCTTAACCGTCTTATTAAAATTGGGATGAATGGCTAAATTTCGCATAGCGTTTGAAATAATTAGAATTTGATAACAGCATATGAATTTCACAAATGTTATTGTTTTTTATAGTCATGTGCTTGTGTCTTTATTCAAATTTAATTATAGCCTATGGGGAGTGAATGACTTTGATCTCGCAACAAGAGAAATGCTAACGTTTTTTATAGCGAAGATGGGGTCATGTGACCTTGATCGTCATAGCGCCGGCGATTGTCGCGTTTGAAATAATTAGAATTTTATTGAGCGTTTGAAATAATTAGAATGTCAACAAATGAGTGAGAAATGTTATTGTTTTTTGTCATATGTTTGAGTCGTTGACCGTTTTATGGGGTGAATGGCTTTGATTTCGCAACATGAGAAATGCTAGCGTTTTTTAGCATGCGCGTGATAAGAGAATAGGATATCCGGTGAATGAGAATATTTCAACAATGGTACAGCGTGTAAAAAAAAAGCAGTAACTATGAAAAAACTTGAGTTTCATTGATAGCAGCAGCAAACAAATTTCGCAATATGAGAAATGCGTTTTTTTAGCATGTGCGAGAATAGGATTTCCGGTGAATAAGAATTGTACAGCGATATGGTACAGCTTGCAAAAAAAAAGTGTAGTTGCGTGATAAGAGATTGCTTTAAAAGGAGGCTGTTTGCAAGCATCTACATCAGAAACGTTTAAGTTTTAATATGGAGAGCCATTTGTCAATAAAAGTCGGTGACAGCGAAATGAAATTATTCGCTACCCACTACACGATCGACGACATAGAATTTCTCTACAGCGTCGACATAATGGGCAAAATATCCGGGAGGGAGGACCGAGTCATTATCTACCACCAAAACACAGTGGTGGTGATTTATAGGAGCCACTATTTAGTCAACGGGGTGAAACACATGTGGGATTAGAGAAAGCAGCAAAATTAAAAAACAGCCCTTTTCAGGGCTATCATAATGCTATTCAAAGAGTAAAATATGTTTCAACGCAAAAAAAAAATAAAAAAAAAACAGCTCTTCTCAGGGCTATTAAAAAGTGAAATTTTGATTGAATGAAAGATTGCCTGTTAGGTAACAAATGAATATTTTATTTTCATTTCGTTTACATCATAGGTTATTCATTAACATATACAAATATATATTAATACAATTTTGAGCAGAACAACGGATATTAGGTTTTTTAAATTGATGTATTTCACAATATATTGTAAAATTTTCAAGATCGCTTAGCCTAGGTATTTCAAGCTGCACTATTTTAGTGGTTGGGAGGTATTGTTTGATGAATCGTTCTTTGGTATCTCCTTTAACGTATATAGTGCAGTCGGAGTAGTGGCTCAGTATCATTGGTAACTGGTTATAGTCCATGTTGCCATCAGTCCAGCACAAACCATTTATGTTTTCGACTTCAAATTGGTTTTGTTGGCATGCTTTTGCGGTTAGCTCTTGATGCGGATAAGGTGGAGCGAAATGGTAAAGTATTGGGCATACCGACCCAAAAGGAAGAATAGCAAGTTCCTTGATAAAATACTGCCTGGAATTCCCCGAAACGAATTGAATGTCGAATATATACTTATTCATGTTGATGCTGTTGCTGTTGATGGTGTCGATAGTATGCTTGAAATGAGCAAATAAACTCTCCGGTTTATGTATATATCGCAGCCGGATTGCTACTTAGGATTGGTTCTTTGTTGTTGTTGTTGTCGTGCAACGCTTTGATAAAAGTATGTATTGCCTCATTAGCTTAAAAACATATTTTGTGTCTGTATGGTAATAGTGGCAAATACATGTATCAGCCCCTGATTTGATGTTCGAATCAGACCATTCACATGTTTGGTAATGCATCCCGTATTTACTGCATACTTTTTCGCCCATGTTTCGATATTTAGAGATATATTCTTCAATAATTGATTGATGTTCGGGGAAAATGTTGGGATATTCTTCCAGGAAGTGTTGCAGGATCATTGCTTCGAAAATCTGATATTGAACTGATCGCGTCAAGTTTCGATTGAATTATGACGAATATTATGAGATGTTCATGCTATAAGTTTGCTTCATTGATTTAATGTCGACTACAACCTCTGTACGGTATGTTGGATCATGTTGTTTGACATATTCTACCTCTCCATTGCTTAAAATTCTCTCAGCATCGAACTGATGATATTCATAACAACTAATATTGAGAGTTCGCTTAGCATAATTGCTGTCGTAAGTGCATCGAACATTAATAGATCTATCACCATCAAATTGTAGGAGAAAATGTCTGTAAAATTTGTTGGAACTTTCAATAATTCCAGCTATGTCCCGTTCTTTTCTTATCAAATCTGACCTAAAACCTGCAATAGCTTCCTCAGCTGTGACGTATTTTGTATCGGCGGTAGATGGTTCAATAGTTGTTGCTGCTGGTATAGTTGTTTCTGTTGTAGCTGCTGTCTCGCTTTCGCTATCATTAAGAGGTGTATCAATAACGCTCGTTGTATTGCTGGCTGTTAGTAGTCGAAACGATAAACCAATTTCAACTGTATTGTTACCAGGCAGACTGATGTTGAAATTCAGGCTACGAGTGCTATCGCTGGCGAGGTCTATTTCAGGAATTGGGATCACCGCGGCACGGCTTTGCAGATACAAACTACATGCCAGCACTAATAACATGCATAAAAATTTCATTGTCGTCCAGTCAGTTTGAAAACAGAATAATGACTACTACAAATGATCATTGACCACGCTATTTAAGTCTAAATGCGAAACAGGAAAAAGAAAATGATCCGCTAGTATTTTTTCTCTTACAGCTTAAGCTGAAGAATCTCTGAATGTTTCCCCATGCCGTCATCCATAGATTCGGGGTTTCGTTTGCTGGTATCTCTACGCATTCTCTCTTTGATTTTCGCTTCCTCACTCTCTCTCTCCAGACGCAATCTGTAGAATGTTTCGCCTCGATACCATTCATCGCTATAGTTGAAGGGGCATCCGTTTGGAAATTTATTAAGTGATTTGGAGCTTTTAAAGCCGCTGATTGTTGTTCACATTAGAACGATATCACCTCCTTAAATAGAAACGCTGCCGTTACGTAACTTGTAACGATAAAGAATATAATCATACTCACCAAATGCTTGAATCTGAACGTGCTGAAATGGCTCGAAATTGAAAAGATCATTGAAATTCTTGGGGATAGGTTCACCATTTCGTAGTCTTAGCGCTACTGATTTTGAACCATCGTGAGGAGTCATATGCAACTCAAAAAATCCGCCAGTTAATGTTATATTGATAATTCGAAAAGATAACCACACATGCTCACAGATACAATATTCAGTATTACTTCGAATTACTTCGATCCAAAACATTTTTTCTTTTTTCACCACCACCAAGCTCCCTTGCAAGAATGAACACTTTTCATCTTGTTTATTGTTTATATATACACATCCAGGTAATGAAAAAAACTAATTTTGTATTAAAAGCTGCATTTATTACTCTCTATGAATTTCGTACATTGCATATTAACTAGTAAATGTTGAAGAGTATTGGGGTCTGATGATGAGTCAGCTGTCTAACCTATGATGGGAAATAATTAATGATATAAAAAAACATTCTCTTAATTCACTTACTATTTTAATGAGCCAATATTTGCGTTGTTAGAGGATTGTGTGTAAATAGCTTATCATGTAGCAGTAGGCAGTATGCAGAGGTGTTTTCAGGAATGTTTTGCGATGTCTGGAATTCCACTCGAACATCCACGGGACCTGCTTTAATTGCTTCATTTTGCCGAGAGCAATCGATAACGATGAGAGGCGCGATTGATTTGAATTGTTCGCGACTTATCAACGGTTGCGGTGATTTATTGTAGTAAGATGATTGGAATTTGCAATACATATCGTACAGTAATGCAAACTGATCCTTATCAAATTTAATGTTCAGATCCTGGTATGGGTAAACTTCCGAGTTTAAATGAACTTTGAAATTCGTCAAGTGACATGATGAGGTGTCCCTATTTGTCCTTACTTCCAATTATAAATTTCTTGATTTCGCACCAAAATAGCAGAGAGAAATATTTACTCTCTATGGCCGAGTGAATTGTAAAAAAGGAATTAAAGAAAGAATTATTCTTCTTTCTATTCAAACGATACTCGCAGCAGTTTGTTGCACTTGCGTGGCGAAAAGGGTCGCCGCGTAGCAAGTGCTAGAACGTGCTTTCAAATGATACTCCTAGCAGTTTGTTGCACTTGCGTGGCGAAAAGGGTCGCCGCGTAGCAAGTGCTAGAACGTGCTTTCAAATGCTAAAGAATAAATCAAAAACGACTTTTATTCTTTCAAACAGACTGGTTGGTCGCCGATCGGGCTAGCGTTCCAAGACAGACTGTGTTTTATTCTGTATTCTATTCTCCTATATATACGATACATTTTGCTGAATCGATCGGTGTATGGACTGGTTTTTGAATTCAAAAATATAAAAATTAATTAGTTAGTGCGCGTATTGTCCGCTTAGAGTAGATGTCGCGGTTGTCGATAGGTGGGAGCTATTTTGACATTTGTCAGTGTGACAATTCAATTCGTACACAACACCCTCTCCCTTTGGGGAAAAAAAAATTTTCTTTTCAGTAGTAAATGAAAATTTTTTTTTGTTTTGAATCCATACACCTTTACAGTTTTTTTTACAATTATCCTGATTCATAAGTTCATGTTGTTGTTTAAATATATATTCTTATAATTTTTTTTTGTTTTATTTGATTTTGCTTACTTAAATGTAACTTCGATACATATGTTTATATTTTTTTTTGTTTGAATATAATTCTAGTCTGGTAATAACTATATGCATTTTGTTTTGCATATTTTGTTTTTTGATTCTTGTTTTACATTAATACTGTACATGTTCAATTGTGTTTATCACTTTTTCAAATTAGTGGTGTATACAATTTTAATAGGTTATTGTGATATTTTTTACATTTTCCGTTTATTAATATATAAGTATTTACATTATCTCTTTCTATTATTTCATATGGTCCATGATATGTGTTCTGCAACTTCTTTCTATTAATATTTCTGACTAAAACTAGATCTCCTACTTTGAATGTTGCTGGGTTTGTGTTACTATCTAATCTATTTTTTCTTTCCTTTTTCACTTTCTCAATTATGTTTTGAGCTAAACTAATGCTATTTCTAAGTCTAATTTTTAGTTCATTAACGAAATTGTCTATATTGTTAATCGGTTCATTTTTTTCTATAATGTCGTCGGGCAATTGGGGTAATCTGCCATATACTAATTCGTATGGAGAATATTCTGTATCAATATGTGGACTCGTATTGTACGCGAAAGTGTAATACGGTATCCATTTGTCCCATTCATAATCATTAGCAAAATTAAGCAAATATTCGTTTAACACTCTGTGGTTACGTTCCACTGAGCCGAGTGTTTCATGATGATATGGTGCTGAGAAAATTTGTTGAATTTTTAATAAATTGCAAATGTTTCCCATTAGCTCATTGGCGAATTCAGTTCCATTATCTGATTTTAAAATTTTGAAATTACCATGCTTTAATATTAGTTGTTCTACTAGTGTTTTGGCGATAGTTTTAGCATCTTTTGTTTCAATTGGGTGTGCAATAACGTATTTTGACAATTCGCATTGCATTGTGAGAATGTATCGATAACCGTTGGATATTCTTAATGGTCCTACTGTGTCTATAGCAATTGTTTCGAATGTGTTCTTTGGTGTGTCTGTTATTGTTTGTTTCTCTTTTATATGTTGTGTTTGTTTATTTTTCGCACAAGTTTCACAGTTTTTAATAAATATCTTTGTCATCTTATTCATGTCTTTCCATATATATTTTTGCTTTAGTTTTAGTAAAGTTTTTCTGACGCCTAAGTGTCCTCCTATCGGTGTTGTATGGTAGTTATTTATTAGTTTAAATTGTATTATTTTATCGGTTATTCGTTTTGGTGGTTTGTATATTATTATTTTTAGGGGTTCTTTATTCTTTGTTAGAATACTCTTCTGTAGTTGATTAAATTTGTTTTTAAATTCTTCCTTATTGATCATGTTATATATTTCATCTTTTTCTTCAATGTATATTTTCGTTATATTTTTTCTAGTTGCTTGTGATGTCAGTTTCTCCAATGTCGAAACTAATTCCGATGGATTATCGCTGCATCTAACTAGGATCTGATTATGTTCAAATATAATTTTTTGAATTTTTCCCATTTCGAATTTTAGTTTCTTTAAATTTTTTATATCAGCTGGGGAATCGCTGTCCCATATATAGATTTCGTTGTCCATTGGTTTATATTTTGGTTTGACTATTCTTCTTGTTTGCGCTTTTTCAGTGTTTTCTAAATTTTTTACCATGTTTCTTGTAAGTGGTAATACCTTCTTTTCTTCAGTAATGTTTCTCTGCTTTGGTATCATATCTTTTAATGTGTCTGAATTTAATTTGATGCGTGACAATGCATCTGCATTGACGTTCATCTTGCCTTTTCGATATATTATATCGAAATCATAATCGCATAAATCTAGTCTTATGCGTGTCATCTTTGATGATGGGTTTCTGTGAGTAAATAGTGATATAAGTGGCCTGTGGTCTGTAACGACCGTAAATTTATTTCCGAATAAATAGGGTCTAAAGAAATTTATCGCCCAATGGATTGCCAATAATTCCTTTTCGATTATCGGTTTGTTTAATTCATGTTTGATTAGGGTTTTACTTGCGTATGAAATGGGTAAGTCATGTCCTATTTCGCCTTGTGAGAGTACTGCACCTAATGCATAGTCTGATGCATCGGTTGTAACAATAAATGGCTTATTGAAATCTGGATATTGTAATATTGGTGCATTCATCAGTTTATACTTCAGGGCTTCGAATGTTGGTTGACATTTTTCTGTCCATATGAACTTTGTATTCTTTTTCAGTAAATCGTTTAGGCATTTTGTTAGTTTGGCGAAGTCTGGTATAAATCGTCGATAATAATTAGCAAATGCGACGAATCTTCGAACTTCGTCTGCATTTGTAGGTATCGGGTAGTTTTTAATTGTTTTGAATTTTGCAGGGTCTGTTCGGACTCCGTCTTTTGTTATTAAATGTCCCAAGTACACTACTTCACTTCTCAAAAAATTGCATTTTTCAGGGTTCAGTTTTAGGTTGTACTTTTCTAGCCTATCAAATATTTTCATTAAATTGGTATTGTGATGGGCGAGGCTGCAACCAAAGACGATTATGTCATCGACGTATAAGAATGCTGCTGAGTCTAATCCACTTAGGGCTACTGTTAGCATGCGTTGGAAGCTGTTTGATGAAATTGTTAGACCGAAAGGTAATCGTTTGAACTGATAATGCCCTTTGTTTGTTGAAAACGCTGTTAATGGTCTTGATTCCTCTGTCAGCTCAATTTGGTGAAAGGAACTTGTCATGTCCAGGGTGGAAAAGTATTTTGCTCTTCCTAGCCTGTCTAAAACATCTTCTAGCCTTGTGAGCGGGAACTTGTCATTAACAATTTTTTTGTTGAGTGCTCTAAAATCTACAACTAATCTCCATTTTGTTGGGCCTGACTCACTTTTCTTTGGTGTTAAAAGTAGTGGTGAGTTATATGGACTGGTAGAGTTTTCGATGATGTTATCATCTAGCAATTGATTTACTTGTCGATTGATTTCATCAATATGTGTATGGGGAAGTCTATAGTTCTTGATATACGTTGGTGTATTATCCGTGACTTGTATATCTTGTTTGTAGAAGTTATTTGCAGTAAGAGTATCGTGTTCTAGGTGAAAAATATGTTGATAGTTTTGGATAATTTTTAATATTGATTCTTGGTCTTTTGGGTTCAAGTGTTTTAGTTTAATGTATTTTAATAATTCTTGAAATCTTTGCTTTCCTTCGTTGTTTTTATTTACTGAAATACTATTTTTATTTATTTTGTATTTAGTTAATGGTTCTGTTTCTACTTTAAATCTTTGAATTACCATGTCTTCTTCGTTCGTGTTTAGTAGCTTTATATGTTTAATACCTTCTGCTGGTATTATTGTGCTGCCTATGTAGACTCCTGGTGTTATTTCTTTGTTAGTTACTACACTGTCTTTTTCGATGGTAAAGTCGACTGGGCAAATGTATTCACACCGTGCGGGTATCGTTAATTTATGTATTTCGCAATTTGTACTGATCGGTATAGTATACTCTTCATTGTCGACATTAATCGTTATCGTATAAGTTTCGTAATCAATTTTTGCTAGTTTTTGTACAAGGAAGTCTCTTCCTAGTATTCCGTCTGTAAGGATGGGAAAATCAGGTTCTACTATTTGGAAAGGGTAGTGAAAGTGTTTTTCACCAATGTTCAAGTCTAAATTAGCGGTGCCTAATGAATATATCTCCTGGTTTGTTATGCCAGAGAATTTGCATCGTTTATCTTCTTCTATTTTTTCATGCTCTGAAATTGCACTTATTTTGCATATTGATATATCAGCTCCTGTATCTATCAATAGCTTCAAATTTTTCCTTGATTTCTCACAATATAACGTAACGTAATTTTTTAATTGTGTATTCAGTAGGTATATTTTTTCTTCCTGTATCCCGGGGTCAACTTTTATTCTTCGTTGCTGCTGGCCTCCGGGCCTATTGAGTTTCCCTGTACTATATTTATTCTGTTTTGTCTGTTACTTTCATAGTTTCTGTTTGTTCCTCTGTTGTTCCTATTACTTGTGTTAGGGTTCTGATATGTATTTCGATTTACTTCATGATATCTGCTGTTATTATTTCTATGGTTTACTTCCTCATATCTGGGATTGTAACTATTTCTAAACTTGTTTCTATAATTGCTGTTCTGGTTTGTTACATTATTTCTTGTGTTGAAATTACTGCTGTTATTTCTGTTGTTATTTCTGTTACTATTAATATGGTTTTGGCTATAATTATTATTCCTATATGTGTTATAATTATTCGGTTTATTTCTATTATTATAATTCAGTTGCCGACTTATATTATTTCTGTGATTCACGTACATAATGTTTTCTGTAACATTATTGCTTGATTCGAATTCAGTTGCTATCTGAATAGCTTCTACGAACGTTTTTGGCTGTGCCGCAAAAATAGTAGGTTTAAGGGTTTCGCTTAACCCATTCTTGAAAATAGTTAGTGCATACGAGTCGTTTGACTTCTGTATTGCACTTTTCTCTGCTTGAGACGGATTTTGACCCAAGCTACTAATTTGAATCTCACTTAATTCGTTAATGAGCTCTGATAATTTTTCACCAAATTTTTCAACTGTTCCGCGTTGAGTTAATTGTGCTAATTGGGTATGAATGTGTTGTGGACTTTTTTTGCTTTTATATCTATTTCTGAGGCTTTTTTCGAATTCTTCATAATTTTTAATGTCTAATGTTATGAGTTGTGTTTTAACTACTGTTCCTAATTTCACATTCTTAGTAAAGTTTAATAAATTGTTTTTCCCGTCTTCGTTAAGACTTTGATTGAGTAAATTTATTATTGTTAAGAATGCTTCCAGTTCTTTTGGGTTTCCATTAAAAACTGGTATTGCTTTTAAAGCTAGCTCAATATTAAAGTTACTCATTTTGTCTTCTATTGACTCTTCTAATTTCTCTAATAATAGCTCCTTTGCTTCTTGGTATTTCTGCTGTAATATTTCTAATAACTCCTGACTACTTTCTGTCTTAAGTACTTCTTCCTGAATTTTCTCTATCGTTTCTAATTTTTCTTGTATGTATTCTCTCTTATAAGTTCTGTTTGGGGTTTTTTTTAGATTGACTACTATTTTTGAAAGGATATTAATGTTCTGTTCCATTTATTTTGTGTTATCGTAGACCATATGAAATCTCTTAACATTTGTAAAATTAAATTTGAATTTTTCGTTTCACTACCAGACAATAGGTGTCGTTTGTGACGCTCAAAGTAGCACTTGTCAAAATTGAGAGAATTTTCATCACCTTTTTTTTTTTTGCTCTTTTCTTACATTTACTACATTTACTACTCATTGAAAGTTTTTGAATTATAAAGATTTTCTTTTGAGGTATTCATTAAAATTTTTTTTTTATTTGAATTCATACTTAATCTAATGTGATATGGTTTTTGTTTTCATTTGTAATTTTAATTCTTCAATCTTTTCGTAGATTTTTTGTTGTAGTGGCCATGGCGGAGGATTTTCTTCATCGGTGGCAATGCGTTTCAGCGCCGCGATCCGTCTTCGTAGGTTTACTTTTCTGCCGCCTCGTATTTTCTTTTTTGTATTGATTTTTGGTATATTCGTTTTTGCCGCTTCCAATTTACGAGCTTCTAGGATGGCCGGATGAATTCTCGGTTGTGGTCCGCCCTCCTTTGGTAATTCTGTCTTCTTGAGTGTCGTTGATGACGTTGCTCCGTAGATTTGTTGTTGTTCGCCTTTGTTCGGTTGTACCTTGTTTGAAGGAGGCAGGATCGCCATGAGGTGTCCCTATTTGTCCTTACTTCCAATTATAAATTTCTTGATTTCGCACCAAAATAGCAGAGAGAAATATTTACTCTCTATGGCCGAGTGAATTGTAAAAAAGGAATTAAAGAAAGAATTATTCTTCTTTCTATTCAAACGATACTCGCAGCAGTTTGTTGCACTTGCGTGGCGAAAAGGGTCGCCGCGTAGCAAGTGCTAGAACGTGCTTTCAAATGATACTCCTAGCAGTTTGTTGCACTTGCGTGGCGAAAAGGGTCGCCGCGTAGCAAGTGCTAGAACGTGCTTTCAAATGCTAAAGAATAAATCAAAAACGACTTTTATTCTTTCAAACAGACTGGTTGGTCGCCGATCGGGCTAGCGTTCCAAGACAGACTGTGTTTTATTCTGTATTCTATTCTCCTATATATACGATACATTTTGCTGAATCGATCGGTGTATGGACTGGTTTTTGAATTCAAAAATATAAAAATTAATTAGTTAGTGCGCGTATTGTCCGCTTAGAGTAGATGTCGCGGTTGTCGATAGGTGGGAGCTATTTTGACATTTGTCAGTGTGACAATTCAATTCGTACACAACAATGAATCAAATTTAGATGCGTCTTTTGCCTTGTCATTTTTTCGGGCAGTTTGAAAAGCGAATATTACATAGCGCGGCTTTTCCATTTGATTTGATGTTTTGATTGGCCAGGTATGATGCGTTGTTTGCGGAACCGATGGCAGTTCATACAAGTCCCATGATCGAAAAGCAATGTCTAGAAAACGATTGGCTTCGGTTATTTTCAGCAAGCCGAGCTTATCTTGATCAGACACGGTAACGTGAGGCATATGCCATTGCAGCTTGGAAATCTTCATTGAACATGGCGGTTCGGTTTTGCAAAATTGTGAATTCAGGTCAGTTCTAGAACGAATCAGCACCAACTCGTGTCGTGCATTCATTATAATTTTTTTGAAATCTTCTGCAAAACCTAATAGCATTTTCAGTGGAATGCAAAAATTAAAAGTCGCATCTGAATTTATGCTTAAATTAGTGATCGACCAGCATGCGTTAAGTAGCATTTTGCTCTCATTCTCTGACAAAGATATTTTGTTTTTGATTGTCGACGTCAAGCCTGGGTTTTTTGCACGATCGATTTCGATGCCATTCAGTTCGTAGCGGATTTCTTCAAACAAAAAAGCGATCGCGTTATTCGTTAAATGAACTTCGTCAGGTTTCACGATCGCATCTCCTTTGAATATTTGTCCCTCGATGTAGACAAGACTCTCGCACGGCAGCAAAAATAGATCTTGGTTTTGAATTGCAATACGAATTTCATCATTGTTGTTAAAAGCATTAACGAATGGCGAGTAGCTATGGTATTCGATTTTTGATATGCTGTTATCATAGCTAACACTTTCCGCTACTTGCAGTATGTCGGCCATTTTGTATAGAATTCAATTTTTCTTCAGTGTAAATCCTTGTGATATGAGAAACTTTTTATTATAAGCCTTTAAAGGGGTTCTTCTTCTTCTTCGTTGAATTTTCGTTGTTTGATGTTCAAGAGATGCTGAGTGAATGCCATCAATCGTGTATGCTCTGGGGTTTTTATTCACAATTCTATTATAAACCTGCATAGTCTATCGGTTTCAAATGAAGTCTTATTGTTATGTTTTCTCCTCTAAAATTCACTAGATCCCCGTCCTGATCCACAAGCTTCAGCGTGATTGTACTTATCCGTCTGCAGTTCACCGGTAAATATATCACATTTTTCGGAACCTCAACTATTTTATACCCTGGTGCAACTTTCGGAGAAAACTCATGGACTGTATGCACTTTGGAACTATTGGAATATGACCCGGAAATGATATTGCATTCCACACGAATCGCATTTACTTTGATTATATTGACCGGCAAGTCGGATTTATGGATGACGTTCGGTGTAAGCACTTGCTTGCTGAAGCCCAATAGTGATCCAATGGAATTCAACCTATTGAAATATATTGCAGCATTGCTTTTGATTTCCACTTGCAGTGTATTGTTATTTGCATGCAATGAAACTTGTAAATTCTTCTTCGACCTGCCCAAAACTGTTTTTATATACTTTGCGATATCATCAATCTCGTATGATCCTATTGGTATTTCAATCACCGTGTTGTCAATATGAAATAAGTTGTTGTTTGTATCGACGTTCGGTATCGAGTTATAGGTTTGAAAATCGACCAGCCCACAAACATAATCTGTTTGCAGCTCTAGAATGGGAAAATAGTCCACGCTCAACACTGATTTGTCTCCGGTGAAACTTAATGCATAAGACATGACTGTATGAAATAAAATAACTGATTTTCATGTAAACAAGCTTTATTTATACGATTTATCTTCACATTGTTTTCGTAATAAGAACATTAAGCATAAATGACCACAAATTACTGTGTTATAGTCCTGATAACGGTCATGATTATATTTGATGTTTCGTCCAAGATACATAATGATTTCATTCGATGGTTGAAGATTGCCAAAGCTGTCAAAGTACTCAATGTTTTGGTTATGCTTGCTATATGCTACCCAATGTGTTCCCGGTCCAGATGAGTTGTCCAAATTCACTATTCCTCGTTCACATAGCCATGGTTTCTTAGGTAAAGTATCGCGCATGAATACTCCTCAAAAATGTGTAATATGCCGTTTGCAAAATTCATTCAACTCATTTTCATTTAGCGGTCTATTGGGTAGCTTCTCTATTAGTTTTTTGAAGGCTTCAGGTATAGTTCAAGCCCCTTTTTATGCGGCCTCAAATAAATGCCACGACCTACCGCAACTTCCTCCATTCTTTTATTGTGTCGAATAGCTTCTTCTAGTTTTTTCTTAGCACTTTGAGCAGAATGAATGGCGTTAGCTACCGCTGAACCGCCTCCAATCAAAGATCCTATAGCAGCTAGTATAGGGATAATAGGCAACACTCCTCCAGTTTTCGGAATAGGTATAATCCTAGGAATTTGCATGGGCTTCTTTCGATTTTTAAGAACGGTTTTGACTGCGTCGGATGCGATTTGAATTGCTTCCGATGTACTTTGTGGATTGCGTAGTTTTAGTATATGTCGCGCTTTTCTGACCACTTGTGTATAAGATGGTATTTGATATTTTCTCGCATTGCTTTTTTTCACCCGAGAGCCTTTCTTCTTCGTCTTCATTTGCGATGAGTGCCCCATTCCAGCTTTTGCTTTCGCATTCATCAAATTTGTCACAAGCCAAGCACTGGTGCGTTCACCCAAACTTGCTTCTCTTGATTTAACTCGTTCCCACGCCTTTCCCGCTAAAATTCGATCGGCAATATTTCGGTTTTGAGTATCTTTATGCGTAGAATATGCTATATCATGTTCTTTACAGGCCTGATCCAAAGGATTTACACCTGGATCACCTCTTTGTAAACGTTCTTTTAACTTTGTACCAGGGCCGCAATATTGATAGCCGGGTATGTGGAGTTCAACTGGGAGCCTGCTTATAATAGAATTTAGTAGGCCGCTGCCTTTTGCCGACTTCTTTCGATTGAACGACTTTCTACCAATGATGTTGTTATGAGTAATCATATCACTTATATACTTTTTCAGCACACACTAATGTTTCAGTCAGAAGCGTAAATAGAATGGCAGCAAAGCTATATAAACAAGTGTTTTTATAAATGTTTGTACAGTCAACGGAGAAAAATGCGATTTATCAAACAGCGTGAATCTCTACCAGTCAAAAATATCTCAATTACTGAGGGGCAGAATGAACATAAGCATGGGTCCTTACTACCAAATAGCATTCGGTCACTGATTGTTGGACCATCAAACTGCGGGAAAACTAATTTAATGCTTACTTTAATAACCCACCAAAATGGCCTGAAATTCGCAAATCTCTACATTTATTCAAAGTCTTTGCAACAACCAAAGTATCAATATTTAAGTCAAGTTCTTGATCGAGTAAAGAGCATAGGCTACTACACGTTTTCAAACAATTCGGAAATAGTTCCTCCAGAACAAGCAAAATCCAACTCTGTATTCATATTCGATGATGTAGCATGTGAGCGCCAGCATAATATACGAGCGTACTTTAGCATGGGAAGACATCAAGATATTGACAGCTTTTACCTATGTCAAACATACACTAGAATTCCTAAGCATTTGATACGAGATAACGCCAATCTCATTATAATCTTCAAGCAGGATGATATGAACCTGAGACATATATACAACGATCATGTTAATAGTGATATGACATTCAATCAATTCCGTAACGCATGCGGTGGGTGTTGGCAAAACGATTATGGCTTTCTAGTGATCGACAAGAACTGCAGCGTTGAAAGAGGAAGATATCGGAAAGGGTTCGATACTTTTATTCAATTATAAAAGCTAGCGATATTGCAAATTTGGAATTAGTTTAACACTTACTTTGAGCTTGAACAGAACCGCTCAGCAGAGTCTATCAGCTTCAGATCAGATCATCAGATCGCCAATCAGATCAACAGTTTAACAGATAAACAGCTCTGTTGAACTGGTAAACAGACCAGTTGAACCGAAAAAACAGCTCTATTGAGCAGATGAATATGACGATTAAACTTTATAAAAAAAATAGAGGTCATAAGAAGACTAGGACAAAAAAAATCTTGAATGAACAATTAATCCAAGATATTGTTAAAACTTCCAATGTCATACGAAAAAAGTTTAATTCGCTAAAGTCTGGCAAGGAAATCAGCTATAAGAAACTGGAAGAAGATTTGAAACCAATTACGGAACCTCTGAAAGAGCTTGTTAAGAAATCAGCTGATCCCTTGAACGCTCCCATAGTTAAAAAAGAAGAACCAAATGATGAAGATACATTTATCAAGAGCCGCGAACCAGATAGTCTAATGCAAACGAGCGATGAACTTTATAATACAGTTTCGACATGAACACCGATTAAACAAGAGCTTCAATCCTCTACAAATACAGATGTTTCGAAGTATATACAATCGATTGGTAAAAAAACTTCCGATATTAAATATGGAGTATTCATCGATTCCAATACTCATAAGCTGAAAATTGGCAACTCATTCATAGATTTTATGTCTGATAATACGGTACATGTAGCGGATAGAACGTATGATGGTACTGTTGGTTTATTTGAACTGTTATTCAAGAAATATCCTGAAAATTATACTAGACTCGATTTGGATGCTTATAAAGATATATTACATAGAACTAATGCATTCTTTCGAAACTATGATAAAAATGAACAAGTATCTGGGAGCAAGTCATTTAAATATAAGAAAATTATCAAAAACCTCATTAAAAATGTTAGCGTGCATGAAGGCGAAGGATTGATGCACCTTCCTAAAGAACGTGCTGATTATATTTACTGGGACGATCCCAATGAATTGGTTGAACGATTACGCTTATTACTAGGATCAACCCAGGCCGGTAACAATAATCATCATAACGAGATTGCCTCCATTATTGAAGAGTTGCGCGAGAGTCAAATCATTATTTAAGTATTATCGAGGTAAGTTTCTTCAATCATTCTTGCTATGAGTGTTGATAAGTTCGGACGTATTTCCGTAGGTCACGTTGTTGAAGGACCCCAAGGTTTACGAGGCCCGGCCGGTGAGGGATTTAATCTAACAGCAGATGGCGACTATGATATCAAATCCAAGCGTTTGAAAAGACTTGCTGAACCGATTGATAACAACGATGCCGCAACAAAACAGTATATTGATACAAATTTAACAACGTCCCGCAACGAAGCACACGACTTCTATACAAAGATTGATCAAGCAAATTCTAAACAATTCACTGAAATACGAAAACTTATTACGGATCAGAGTAAACTATCACAATCTATGATTATTGATAATAGTGATAAAGTTAAGCAGGCAAATTTATACCATCAGGCTGAAACACAACAGCTGATCAACGATCAGTATGAGCTTATCAAACAGCAGAACGAGCTATTAGAAAAGCGGATAGCTGATATGTATTCTAGTAGTAAGGAGAGAATTGAGCAAGTTTATATAAACATAATGGAAGAAATGACAAAACTTTACACTCAAATAAGCGATAAAAAACGAGCGTGATGAGTAAAACTCACATTGTTGACGAGCTACACAAGCCCGCAAGAAAAAACTTCAAAAGACGGCATGTAATAATAAAAGGATTGGATGATCTATGGCAAGCTGATCTAGTTGAAATGGGCGCTTACCGATCTGAAAACAATGGATATTCATTTCTACTTACCGTAATTGATACTTTCTCAAAATATGCATGGGCTATACCAATCAAAAACAAATCTGGAATAGGAGTCAAAAACGCCATGCAGTCTATTTTCAATAGTAGCGGTGGTAGAGTGCCGAAGAACCTTCAAACAGATGACGGAAAAGAATTTTTCAACCAAATCTTTCAGCATCTGATGGAAAAATATAATATTAATCATTACTCAACATTTAGCATAAAAAAAGCATCGATTGTAGAACGCTTCAATAGAACTCTGAAAAATCTGGTTTGGAGGCAATTCAGTGCAAATGGAACATATCAATGGGTTAAAAACATAAAGACTTTAACAAATCAGTACAATAAAACTATGCATCGTACGATAAAGATGCGGCCTATTGACGTTAACAAATCAAATGAATCCAGCTTACTATCCTCAGCTTTCAATCATACTAAAACTTATGGATGGCCGAAATATAAGGTTGGCGAGCATGTTCGCATCAGTAAATACAAGCATCTGTTCGAGAAGGGCTACACACCAAACTGGACAACTGAAATATTTAAAATTCGTCGAGTGCAGCTCACGAATCCAGTTACATACTTACTTGACGACTACCAAGGAAACCCGGTTCGAGGCTGTTTCTATGAACTGGAGCTGAGCAAAACAAAATACTCAAATGATTTCCTGGTGGAAAAAGTTTTGAAGACGAAAGGATCCAAAGTCTACGTTAAATGGCTAGGATTTACAAAAGAACACAATTCATGGATAAATAAGAATGATTTATTGTAACAATTTTGTTGAACTTATCTATAATAAACATTATTTTTTCTTCTAATGCTACGTATATTTATTTATTAAACTATTGCCCCATGCTAATGTACTACAAGAATTAGGTATGATGAATCTTTTATCATCATCACCCGATAGGCTTACTTTATTCACTAATCTAGTATAAATAAGATGCTTATCACATCTGAACACATACATTTTACTAAACATTTTAATTTTATTATTTTGAGCACATTTAAGAAAGTCTGATGGTTCTATTTCTCTATTTACTACAGATTTTTTTATTCCTTTTATTTTTTTAATGCATGATTCATCGGTGACAATACAATAAGATTTGGCTTTAGTGCCAATGAATTCTGTAATGGGAGCTAGAGGGCTTTCATCCTTAAATTTCCCCAGCACTTTTTTGTTTGCATGTGGAATATTATATGGGTTATCTATGTCATAATTGCTTGTATCAAATAAGTTAATGTTAGTTTTAATGTCTTCATAAATATCGGATGTTTCAATGTCATAGATGAATGAGTCTGTGTCCATATAGAGAAGCTGCGCCCGATCTTTATATTTATTTTGAATAAAATTATAATGAAAATCGTACATGAGTGTTTTCGATAAATCAAGAATTGCGAACCCGGTATATATAGGCTTTTTATATTCGACATTCACCCGATTCATTTGAATCAGAACCAAATCCTCATTGATTTCTTTACTACTGTGAAAGTTGGGTCTGCTAATATAAGAATTGGCCCCTTTTTTCTTGCCAATGTTTTCCCAATGGGTTGAAACTTTTACATCAACATGCTTGTCCACGTTTTCCATCGTTTTACCAAAAACGCTGTTGTTCATTAATTTATAAAAGTCTTTTTCAAAATCAGTTGCGGCTTTTGTACGCATTTCGGTATTTAAGTCTATATAAGTTTTTAGCCAGGGTGACTGAGTAAATTCTAATGCCTGGTTTATCTTTACTAATTTAAGCCCGGACCGTAAACACTGTTTTAAATTTCTATAATGAATAATATAATTCTGTTTATCAGATTCAGTTGCCATCAATTTTTTGTATTTTGAAGTTTCAAGAGGGGGAACCTGATTTTCTGGGCAAAATGGGAGATCATTATGAGCTGAATGGAGTTCTACTGGATAATGTAAGTCAACAGACAAAATGACACCCTTAGAAGCATCGTCTTCAATACTCATTACATCCAAGCACTCAATTTCATGGTTATTTAGCCAACGGAAGTCGCTTATGGGTAAGTACTGACTCATTGCCCACCCGTAAAGATTATTCGCATCCACATACAAGATGTAGTTACTAGCAAGATTTGAGTCATATTGGGAGATGTATTTGTTATTTGCCCTTGCATGTCTCTTACTGCATTGGCATAGCCCGCCCCTTATCCCACGCTTTACAAACTGGTACATGTCAATATCGGTCAGCAGTTCCAGCTCGACTTTAGTGCTTTTCAGCATACTATCCCAACTAAGTGAGGGTGCTGTGAAATAATGAGCCGGATCAAGTTTATAGGTCTGCAAGCATACATTTCTGAACTCTTCGAATATATCTGTCAGTAGCAGCACATCTGTGATCAGGTATATATCCGAGTATTGGCCTAAAGTTTGGCAGTTGAATTTTCTCCAAACATTTTGAGCGTGGTCATACTCTGCGTCGGTGATGTTGCTATTTTGCAATGTGCTATAAAACGATGATTTAGCTGGTAAGGATGACTCATTCAGTTTATCGAAACAATCAATGTACTCATAAGGAAAAACACCTTTCTTAACGACAAGTTCAAGCAGCTCATCGTCGTGATGATATCGACGGGTTTCGAAAAATTTGTCTTTGCTGAGGTTTTGGGCAAGTTGGTCTAAACTACAGCTCATGAATCGGTATGAGTCGATAAACCTTAACGCAATGTTTTGTTCATCGATCCTCATGTATTTCGTGAAGGAAATGTATTTCTCCTTATTTTTGGGAATGACACTGATATTATTAGAATCTCCTCCAAAGTTTGGAAATATGAAGTGGGCGTCATAGCCACTCAAGTTATGGAAAACAATTGGAATGAACTTGGGCACTCTATAAAGAAGATTGCAATTATTACATGCTGCACCTCGAAATGCTCCAGTTAAATGGCAATGGTCTCGCACTTTCTGAATTTCCGGACCAAATTTTTGCCCACATATATGACAAGATAAAGAGGCTAGAAACTGTGTTTCCTCTGCAGCTGTTATTTGCATCGGCTTATTGTTTTTTAAGATTTTGATTATCTTCTCAACATCTTGCTGCAGCCTAGTCAAGAAAACATCAACACAGCCTTCACCCCGAAATATTTCTAGTTTGTTAAGAGATGAATCATAACTACATTTGATATAATATGCAAAGCTGAATGGTAAATGCCGATGAGTGCTCTCTGTAAATGAACTTTCAGGGCAAGGTGAACATGAATGGATTGGTTGCAATATAGCTTCGAAATCTGCATAGACTATGAAAGGGACTTTAAGTTGCTTCCCGAAATTTTCAAATTTCAATATTTTATCATCGTCTGTTGGTAGAATTGTGCGGATTTTATTGCAATCATGCTCGATATGTTTATTATATCGCTCAATAGTTGTGAATTTTATGAGACAACCATCACATAAATATGATCTATGCTCGTGGTGGGACAGTCCATTATTCACCAACCGGCTTAGATTTTGTATCCAGCAGTAATGGCCATTACTACCACTATCGTTCTCAATATAGAGTAAATTGATGTGCTGCTCTTGTCTAGTTTTAGAATAATAAAATGGGCCAATAATTGAACCGTCCCTCCACCCATAAACGTTGACACTTATCCCATTCGTTTGTTCAACAATGGGGATATCGTCCAAACAAATCGGCATACTAACACCCTCCAAGTTTAAAACACTTGAATAAGATGGGTATGAGCTGATGCGGTCACAGTTTAGTTCAGCAGGATATAAAGCTGAAACAATCGCCCAAGCAAAACATGCGTCATCAGGATTTTTAATATTAACACATGCTTTTTTCAAGACAACTTCTTTTGGCAGTGGTAAATAGGATCCCCCGTGAAATGGCTCATATTTATTAATGTTGACTTGTAAGTAGAGAACCTGCTGGAATGCCCATCCACTATCCCGCTCTTGAAACTCTTCACTTTTCTTTAAAATAATAGCCGAAAAATTCTGATACACTTCATCAAGGTCGCATCCGATAGTAACTACAACATTTTTCGTATTAAACGATTTCAAATCACTCGAGCTATTTTCTTTGTTCACATCGAATTTAATGTAAATTGCAAACAGTTCTACATTGACTTTCACCGTAGTAAGCTCATGAAATTGATTTTGCAATAGTTCTTTGAAACAATTATTCTCTCCTCTCAAAAACTCCTCAATGCTTGATTTCTCATTTGCATTATTAATCTGGTATGAAGCTATTCGACTTGCAAATGCTTGCGAAATTTTCTTCACCTTCTCGTCTTGAACATTATTTATTTTACCGACATTTATTTTATGTAAATTACTTCTCAGATGATTTTTAAAATATGATTTTATAATGTCTTTTTCACAAATATGACAATGCATAGTATCAGCATTATCATGCTTTCTTTTGATACCTCTACTCTGAACTTCCACCACTTGATTATTTTCGGACATAGACTCATTCAACTCCACATTCGATGAACTCTCGCGATCTACCTCTTTAGCTGGGGACACTTTTACATTTGATGAGCTCTCTCTATTATGTTTTAACTTAATATGCCTTTTTAAATTCCACGAATTAGTAAAACCTACTTTACATACACTACATATGGACTTTTTTCGTTCATGTACACTCTCAATGTGACGCTTCAAATTATCCGACCTATTAAAACTTTTGCTACAATTGGGGCAGTCAAACATTATAGATTATATATATAGTAAAATTTTATTATATACTTGATCAAATATAAAGAGTATATATATAATAATAATTAAAATATGTGTCGCGATGATGTTGAATCTCCCGGCACTATCAATGTTTTCCACTGCGAGTAAATTGTGTCGTCAATAGTGTCTTCGTCGTTCGCATAAAATTCCGGCTTCTCTATTTCATCGACTGGGTTCTTCGCAACAGATTTTCCAATGTCAACCAGATGTAAATCGTAGATGCCTGCACCGTCTTTGACTAGACCTTTCGATGTAATCGCTAACGAACTTTGGCTTATAATTTCCAACGTTTCCCCAATTAGCTTGTTGTATCGGTCAGGCAAGAACAGTACGTTCTCTTCCAATTCAAGGCAAATTTTTTCGCCAAATTTTGTTTTCTTCACGCTACCATTCAGCTTTTTGTACGGCTGGTTAATAACCAAGTCTTTTATGCTAATACAAGGCTTAAAATATCTCGCGATATCGTTGAATGCTTGTATTGCTTCTATTTTGGCTTTTTTTATAGTAGCGTCCCGATTATTGCCTACCGAGCTAAATGGACGTTTTAAACCTGGAAGCGGAAGAAAACTACTTTTTTATTTCCAATCTGCTTCACTGGCTCAAATTATTTTCATACAGACACACACATAAACAACCATATACGCATGGCTATATAGAGGCACAATTTTAACCGATTTCAATATTTTTTTTTTTTTACGCTAACTCTAACTCACTAACTCTATATATATAGAAAATTGGTACTTACCAGCTGATTCCATAATCAATTAATTTAGCACTTTAACACTTTTTAATATATTTGTTACTAGCACTTTGCAGTCACTGGCACTAAACGTTTCTGATGTAGATGCTTGCAAACAGCCTCCTTTTAAAGCAATCTCTTATCACGCAACTACACTTTTTTTACACGCTGTATCATATTGTCGTATAGTTCTCATTGACCGGAAATCCTATTCTCTTATCATGCACATGTTAAAAAACGCATTTTTCATATTGCGAAATTCGTTTGCTGCTGCTATCAATGAAACTCAAGTTTTTTCATAGTCACTGCTTTTTTTTACACGCTGTACCATTGTTGAAATATTCTCATTCACCGGATATCCTATTCTCTTATCACGCGCATGCTAAAAAACGCTAGCATATCTCATGTTGCGAAATCAAAGCCATTCACCCCAATTTTAATAAAACGGTCAACGACTCAAACATATGACTAAAAACAATAACATTTCTCAAGTGAAATTTCTTTGTTGTCATATTTCTCATGTTGCAAAATCAAAGCCATTCACCCCATAAAACGGTCAAAGACCCAAACATATGACAAAAAACAATAACATTTCTCACTCATTTGTTGACATTCTAATTATTTCAAACGCTCAATAAAATTCTAATTATTTCAAACGCGACAATCGCCGGCGCTATGACGATCAAGGTCACATGACCCCATCTTCGCTATAAAAAACGTTAGCATTTCTCTTGTTGCGAGATCAAAGTCATTCACTCCCCATAGGCTATAATTAAATTTGAATAAAGACACAAGCACATGACTATAAAAAACAATAACATTTGTGAAATTCATATGCTGTTATCAAATTCTAATTATTTCAAACGCTATGCGAAATTTAGCCATTCATCCCAATTTTAATAAGACGGTTAAGGTCACATGATTATAAAAAACGTTAACATCTGTGAAATGTTGTTATCAATAAAATTCACACGCTTTGCGATAATGGCTAGCGCTTGGAAATTCCCAATTTAAATAAGACGGTCAAGGCCACAATGACATCATCGTAATTCCCACGCGTTACGCAAACGTCATCCCCCACATTAACGTCATCCTCCTCAGTGACGTCATCCTCCACATCAACGTCATCCTCCTCAGTAACGTCATCCTCCTCAGTGACGTCACCCTCCTCAGAGGAGGAGGATGAGGATGAGGATCCAGAACCGGCATTCTCTATCTACTGATGCTTAAACGATTTTTTTAAGATTTCGTTTTTATCCTTTGTATCGCGTATAGACATTTTGCAGAGTCTTATGAAGATAATATCTAACTCCTGCCAACTAGTATGTTGTATGATATATTTATACTTAAATTATTGTTAAAGAATAGCTTTCAATTAAATTTCATTATAATTGTCGCATTATTTTATACCTCTATCGAGAGCTGGTTACGACTGTAATATTAAAATAATAACAATACTGTTCCACTTATTGCAGTTTCCAATGCTACTTTTCTAACCAGCTCTCGACTGAAATGCAAAAAACGCAAATAGCATTGGCCAAATTTATGTTAAACCAACTGTTTCACCTTGGGCTTCGAGTGCATTTCAGATTAGAAACTAGGTAGTAACGACGACTTCTAAAAACTACTATGAAGGTACGATATAGTCAAAACTACCATTCGGTAACATCCAAAGGCGCAAAGTATCAGCAATGCCTTGAAATGACCAATATAGGCACTAACTAAGGTTATTGCCTTCAAAGGACAATCATGGCGAACAAATTTGGGCAATCATGGCGGCTAAGAATTGCAAACTACTTTGAAGTTAAAAATATCCAAAATAGTAGTTTTGGTTGATGTATTAAGCACAGATTTTTCTTGTTTGAACATGCTATACTTGTTTGATAGTGCGAAATTTAGTTTTTAACAAAGTACAGAATATTTTATGAAAGAAATATAAGACCTATTTTAGCTAAAGCAATTGCAGGCGCGTGATTTTTTAGGGAGTATCAACACTATCTTTGCAGTAACGTTTGAATCGTTCGTGTTTTATCCCATAGGATTCAAAATTTTCAATTATTATAATAATAATTAAACATATGCTGAAATACAATATTGTCTTCATATAAATACTTAACACATACATAATCATTTTGAATAAACTCTTCGTCTATCATGCAGATAGCTATGAGCTTGAAAGAGAAAGGTATTGGATATCGACAAGAGGATTGGTTGTAAATTTGAAACATTTCGAAACGAAACATCGCGATTACGAAACTTTTTGAAAATTGTGACTGAGATTTTACGTTGCAGTTACGTCATAGCGACTATAAGTGTCATATTCTTAGTCGCACGTTAGGCATAATGTTTCGAGACCATCACTAAACGGTGTCGCGATAATTCCGCCACAAAGAAGTAACTACAACGTAACTCTTTCCATGCAATGACTACTTTGTTTCGATGTCATTGCTGAACGGTGTTGCTCGAAATTCGAACCTACGACGTAACCACGAAGTCGCTGATTCGAAACATTGGTTTCTTTGCATACGCAACCCTATGCCGGGTTTCCACCAAAGAAACAAAACAAGAAACACGGACAAAAAATGTTTTTCTGAACAAAAACACAAATGTTTTGTAAAAATTGAACAGTTTCGAGAACATTTTTGTCTCTGAAAACTGTTTTAGTAAACAAAACACCTTCCCATCGCGAGTGGGTAAGATCAAAGGAAAACATGTTTGTTCGCAATTTTTCTGTCTATTTGGTTGAAACATGCATTTTTTTTCTGCGAGAACACTCAGTATATCGATTAATGTACTTTGGTGTTTAAATTTGTTTTAAATTTGGTTTTAAATTTGTATTCCTGTGTATTTCATGTTTGTGTAAACTGAAGAATTTTTCATATTTGTGTAAACTGTTATAATGAGCTCAAAAAAAGTAGTCACGATGATCTCATTTCTCCATTTAAGCCCACGTCGTCAGTAGATAAATCTTCCAATAATTCTTCCGTGCTATAATCAACTCTCCTTTTTAATTGAGGATTGGCCCAATATCTCGGTTTTTTTCTATTTTAATATCATTTATAAAAAAAAATCACAGTTAATTATAAAATCATCGTCTTCAGACATTTCTCGGACACAGGATAAAAAGAACTGCAAACAAAACCTGTCTGTTCAGTTGAAACAATCTATTTATAAAAAACAGAACTGTTTTCAAAAAACAAAACAAGTATTTTGTTTTGGTTTTTTAAAACAAAACTGTTTTTCAAATTGTCTCTTTGGAGGAAACCCGGCATTAGGAATGGAAACGTATCCATGCCCAAAATGTTCAACAAAAAAACGTTATTGCAGTTCTCCGTTGTCAAAATTTTCGCTCGAAAGAATGACCAGATAATGGAAACATGTCAAAATTTCACGTGAACTCGAACTCAGTACCAGCCTTAACGTATATTTTTGAATGTCGCATATAGCGAAATAAGTACTGATTAATCAAAATATCTGTTATAAGTGCATATATATGCAAATTGAGTGACGCAAATATGTATTTTCTAATTGAAATCGTAGTTTTAGCCAATATTTTTACCTCATGATATTTGATTTGTTTAAAATGTATAAGGTAAGTGATTTGTTTAAAATGTATAAGTATAAATAATTGTGAAATGGCGAAATACATTGATGCTGGTAAATTGTGGGATAAAGATGTAACATAATTTTTATGTGGAATTTGAATTGGTACGTTTTATTATCATTTACATGCATGTTTAGTGTTTCTAAAAACCTTTGGTAACATGTATATGACACACTACTTTTCTATTAGGGCTGAATACGTTTGCTCAAATTACCAAGCAAACATGGAATTTGTAGGTTTGCTGCCTGTGGCATAAATTACAGAACCACTGAAAGTTTATTATAATGCTGAAGCGATAATCAATGCAACAGAACTGTGCTGCGCAGCGAAATTTGCTTAAACCTCAAACCAGGCATGGCAACAAAATTCATTAAAATATCCAATTCCATCTGTTCGTGTGAACGCCCGGGAAATAGGAGATGTCATATGCAAATCGAAAACAGAGTTTTTTTTGTTTGCCTCATATTTGCTTTGCAATATACTCTACAACTATTAATGGATAAAATACTCCTGCACTAGTAAATGGTATTCTCCAGACGTTTCCCTCGCACGGTTAACCGGATGAACCCAAGATGTACGCTCCCTTTGAACAACTGCACAAAATCTGAAGAGCTTGTGGATGAATCTGTACTCTCACACATTATATTATAATGAATTATTAATAAAGTTACTTTATTAACAGAAACACTTTTCAAAAAACGCGAGATAAACTATTATCACACAACTGCAAATAGTAAACCGTCAACCGTCGATACGCACCTGCAACACACATGAGCTGCTATTATGACACAAGTGTATTTCCAAGCGAGAGCTCATGCCTCCACACGCATGACGTGACGGCACGTGACGTGACAGCAGTGTATTTCTACGTTTATACCCGGTATGGTGGGATTAATTATTATTCCCTATGTCTAGGCCATTCTAGATTTGTGTCTTGGCCTCTCGAAAGCTCTTGGTCTGGCTTCGAAAAGGCTGTTGTGAATTTTACGTTACCATATGAGATCTGATTCGTGGTTTGGGTTCTGGTATGTTCCGATTTTGTTTTTAGAGGGCTCTATCTGCGTTTTACCTGTGGGGAATGACGTTTCACAACTGTATTCTAAGATCTAATGATTTACGCACAAAACACGATGGTTTTAACTACCAACATAAACTACTTTATTCAAGTCCAAACTTATAACTCTAACATGAATCAAAAACGTGAGCGTCGAATTTAACCTGACGCGACTGATGCGACTGCTGCTCTATGAGTGAGTCGTCACACACACAGCCTTGTCATCGTTCCTTCTTCGAAGTCTCTTCTTTCTCGGTTTTCGTTCGCCCTGCTCCTTCTACCGACCCTAGCGCATCTCTTGGTGAACACTTTCGTTTTTCCTTGTAGCCACCACATTACTCCCCTCCAAGTGTCTGGTTTCACCGATCTGCTGGTTTTTCGATGCATCTTTGCGAAAAAATATGTGTGAGCATGTGTGCAATGCCTTGTAATAAAATAAATTGGGCTTGCCATGGTGTGCTGTTGGCATTGGTTGAAGTGCCTGCATCTGTTCTTGAAATTTTTCGACGAACTCGTACGGATCTGGTGAGTAAATGTTCGTAAACAAGAATTCTCCCGGCAGTCTTAATGTTGTTCCAAATGTTAATTCTGCAGCGCTGCATCCCAAATCTTCCTTTAGAGCTGTTCGGAGGCCAAACAATACTGTGTCGAGCGCATCTGTCCATTTCTCAATACTGCGACACATAAGAGCCGCTTTTAGGCTCCGGTAAAGCCTTTCTACGATAGCTTGGGGGTGATATGATGCCGAACGAGTGCGATGACACCCAATCAAATTTGTAAGAGCCCTGAAAATTCTTGACTCGATTTGTGCCCCTTGGTCTGTTGTTATTGTTTCAGGCGCTCCATAGCGGCACACCCAAGTCCGATAAAAAGCTGCAGCAACTGTGTCTGCATCGCAACCGGTTAGGCCAATGACAAACACAGCGGTTTTTGCGAGGCGTTTCCCGAGAGGAAAACCGAGTCGGTATAGTCGTGCATTACTTTAGCATTGTGATGACACACACCGCGGTGCGAACCGCCTCTCGGTTTCGGAACCGAGTCGGTAGATGAGAAAAATGACCCACCGACTCGGTTTTCGAGCGTTTTTCGATATGTTTATTGCTGCGTAGTCCGATCGAGCTGAAATTTTCTGGATGTATTGTATTGATGAATGCAAAATCTGATAAGAAAACAGATTTTTGAAGAATAGTTAGGATACAGTTTCGGAAAATGAAACATTTGCGGACACTTGTTTTCTAAAAGTAGGCAATTACAGATTTTCAAACAAAATTAGTTTTAGAATTACTTTGCCCAAAATTCATATGCATATATATATACTTACATATATATGTATATATGTACATATATATACATATGTATGTATACACGACTACTTTTTTCACAAGCATCTATATGATACTCCGACGTAATTTGTAACTGAACCGACTCAATAAACGCTTCTGAAAACCGCTGTGTGTGTCAGCCGACGCGCCAAACCGAAGCGTTAAACGCTTCGGTGAAACCGAACTGTCTGTCATTGGCCTTAACGGTATCGCCTCCGGCCACCGCGTGAATCTATCAATGATTGTTAGTACATATCTTGTTACGGAACAGCATTGCCGCCACCACGCGCACACACAGCTACAGATATTGCGAATGCAATGCTGCATTCGATAGTCAGGTGCATTGCATGGCCATCCAAAACAGGCTATGTATATGCGTTTGATTTTCGAATGTTGCATTGCATTGCATTAGGGGTCACTGGCCTGATCGCAGTTGATTTGCAACGAAACTTGAATCAGCTGCGTTATCAGGCCAATGAAACTGATCATGTGGGTTGTTGGCTGTGTGTGCTGTGCAACAGGTGGATAGCTGATAACGGCTGGTCAGCAACGGGACGTGGCGGATCGCTGTGAAATCGAGAGGAGAAGCTGGCTGATGGGCATTGAGGTTGTGGACTTGATTCGCGGCGGCAGCGGCAGCTGTCGCCGTGTTCTAAGGAAAAAGTAGAAATTTCAAGTTGTCGTCTCAAGGTGGTGAGATTGTGTTCTTTTGTGCTGGTAGAGCGCGAATATCGGTCAAAGTTATTTGTGGTTACATTGAAGAGTGAAATAATAACAATTTTCATCAGAAGGATTATCAAGTGTTGTTTGGATTAACAGTTTGTACGAACAAACAAGTGTGTGACCCTTGCCACGAAAATAACCAGAAAAAGTTTCTGCGCGAGTTTCTAAAAAAGAAAATAAATAAAAATGAAATCCATAACTGCAGTTTGTGCGACAGGTGCATTCGTTACGACAGTTATTAATGGTCGTGTTTCGCGACATCGTGACGGCGAAAATGCCGAAATCCAAATGAGCTGGAAACTCATCCGGTTGTTAATAGTTTTGATGCTGCAGCAGCTTTCGATGTGTTTGAACGGTGTAGCGGATCCTCGAAGTGTTAAAGCGGCTTTTCTCTGTGTTGAGATTTGAAGTTGTTATGATTGAGGCGTTTTTTTTTCCAATTACCGAACAACTCGGTAATTGACTGAGGAGAATTTTTATCCATCTCACATCTGGCTCGATGATTGTGCGTGATACCGACTTGGGACAGTTTTCGGAGGTACAATTTACCTCGGATTGATGATAATGCCGGTCTTTCTATAGCGAATGAAACTACTGCTGAGCATCACGATCGACAGACGAAATATGTGTGTATTTTTTTTGCTCCATTTTTCTCTTCGCTTACTACGGCAGTTACCTACTTACTGACGAAGAAAATACATAGTACTGGTGCTGTATGGGCTGCTGTGGTAGGATATCGATTGTATCAGTTTATATTTGGCGATCTGTGTCTGGATCGCCTGTAGATATCTCTACATTTGAAGAAGCGACAGGAGTTTTATTGTGATTACGACGCTTTCTATATGGCCAACGAAACGGATATTGTGGAATAATTTATGGAATTGGCACCTGTAAATGTAACATGTGTGTATATATCGGGACTGAATTGTAAACGAGAAAAAAAACCGAAGGAAATTAAAAAAAGTTTAAAAGTCCAAAAGTTCAATTTGGTATTTAAATTCATTATGAAGTTCCACTAGATTAGAATTGGAATATAAATTATTTGTGTTAATTTAATAAAACAGGAGAAGCTATAATTTTGCAGTGTTCCAGTGGATACGGTACCGTCTTCCGGATCACTGGTAAGTGAGCAATGTTTATTCTATTTTATTCTATTTTTATTACCTTTAACATTTCACCTATTTTATGTTATAAAAAAGCTGATTTATTTTCCGATTTTAATTTTTTCATTTTCTTATTTGGAAAAGAATATTGATTCTATATTATATTTAATTATGTACATATTTATGGAGATAAATTTCCTGGCTGAATTTTTATTTATTTGCAATTTTTTTGAGTAAATTTTGTTGTTGTATTCATTTTTTTTATTTGAAGACACTTGCTTAAATTTGAATTTTTATTTTGTATTATTTGTCGGTTTTATAGATATAAAATCGGTTTTATAGTTTATTTGTATATTGATTTATTTGGATTTTTGAATTTTCATATTATATGATTTGTTCTCCTACGGTATACTTTTGGTTTTCTTATTTGGGATGATCAGTGGAATGACGGAATATTAAATTCAAGCTTATAGGTTCAGTGGAGCCATGTGTGGGCTCCCTTTTTCCTTTTCCCGATAGGTTTATCCTTATGTTGTGTTTTCGTTTTATTTTTATATGCATGACACAGCTAGGGCTTGACCTGCCCCCTCAATTACCCACGACACCGGTGACTAGCCGGCACCATTAGTCATGCGAGGGTAGCAGGTCAGGCTACAATTTCTGTTGTGGTGGCGGCTGTTCACAGCTGTTCCGCAACAATCTATACCCATCGGCCACCGGGAGCGGTCCAACCAGATCCAAGTGTATGTGCTGGAACCGTTGGTTTGGTGTTGTAAATTTCGTAAATTCTGTACGCACGTGCCGTGCGACTTTACTAGTTTGACTGCTCAGGCATGTTTTTGCACGTTGTTGAATATCCTTTTTTATATGTGGCCAGACAAACTTTCTCCTCAACATCTCGCTCGCTGCATTGTGAATAAATTTGAAAATTCGCTGCCTGAATTTTGCTGGTATGTATAGCCGTGGTACACCCGCGGAAAAATCACAAAACACCAGATTTGGGGAGCTATCGATGCGAACAAGTCGCAGTTTCAACGCCGTTTCTGATTTGAGCAACTGCCTCAGCTCATCGTCGTCTGCTTGAGCCTGTGATAGCTCGCGTGAACTGTTCCCCGGGCACGGATGGAATTCCAAATTTCTTTGTAAAAAATTTTGCTTCTTCACTTTGCGTCCCTTTAGCAATCTTATTCAATGTCAGTCTCTGTGCTGGTCAATTTCCATCCTCTTGGAAGCTCGCTAACATTCTCCCCATTTTCAAATTGGGTGATCGGAACCTTGCCTCTAACTATCGCCCTATCTCCATTCTTCCTTGCCTTTCTAAAATTTTGGAATGCCTTGTTTACAATCGTATTTATGATTCCCTCTTTTGAGTCTTTGCAGCGCAACAACATGGTTTTGCAAAAAGCCGGAGCACCTCTACGAACCTTCTTGAGTTTACTCATGTAGTCGCTTCTGCAATTGACAGCAATAATCAAGTTGATGTCATTGAGACTGATTTTGCCAAAGCTATTGACACTGTCATATAAGCTGTCATGTCATCATAAGCTGCTTCTTATCAAACTGAAGCATTATGGCATTCGTGAACCTTTGCTTACCTGGATCTCTTCATTTTTAACTGATCGCACTTGTATTGTCTCCCTCTTTGGCTTCTCGTCCTCACCTTTCTCCCCTTCTTCTGGTGTTCCTCAAGATTCCATCTTAGGACCACTTTTGTTCAATCTATTTATCAATAACCTTCCCACGGTTTTTAAGTCTTCATGTCTTCTATATGCAGATGATTTAAAAATCTTCCGAGTAATCAAAAATACTGATGACTCTCTCCTTCTTCAGGATGATTTGCATGCTCTCTCTGGTTGGTGTAACATTAAATGTTTGTCCCTTAATGTTTCCAAGTGTTTTTCTATGTCTTTTTCCCATAAGCTTCACACTTATGTCTTTCCTTATGCTATTGATGGTACTTTCCTTTCTTGTGTCGATCATTTCTCAGATCTTGGGGTCACATTTGATCGCAAACTGAAATTCGACGTTCATGTCCTTATTATCACTAGGAAAGCTTCTCGAATTGCTGGCTTCGTGTTTCGTTCCTGCCACAATTCATTTAGTATTTCTACTTGTGTCCACCTGTTCAACTTGGTCTCTTCCACAATCTATTGCCATTTTCAAAAATATGGTTCGTAGTAAAATTTTCGATCCTATTTAATTAGTTCTATTTTCTATTCTTGTTTACAATGGATTCTTTCTTTTCTTTTTTGCTCTACTTAATTTTACTTTCTTATTTATTACTTGAATTTTTTATATATTTTTATTTTTATATATAGTTATATATTTTTCTGATTAGTTTTATTTTTCTATTTTCTTAAATTTCTTCTTCTTTTTTTCAACTTAATTTTACTTTATTTAATTAACCACCTTAAATAATTGTTTTTTTTTACATATTTATATTTATATTTACTCACTTACTTACTATTTTTTATTAGGTCGATTTTATTGTAGAATTGGTCATTCGTGTTTGTAATGGTTTTTTTTTCTCATTTTTACTTTACTTAATTTTTTATTTTTAGTTTTTATTACTTTATTTTATTTTAACTTTAATTTATTTATATACTTATATTTATATATTATCATTTAGTTCTTAATATTTTATTTTGTTCATGGTATCCAATCTGTAATTAGGCAGTCTTGCCTGTTGTATTGAATACGTACCAAATAAATAAATAAATAAATAATGGCAGCTGGGAATTCCACTTCTTCCACTCGGGACAACATGTCGGCAACCACATTGTCCGTTGTAAACTGTCCAATGAATCCCAGCTGCCTCGTTTGTCTGGGTGACGCCTTGTCCGACCTTTGTTGAAAACTGTATGTTAATGGCTTGTGATCTGTTAGCACATGAAAATTCCGTCCCTCTAGCCAATAGCGATAATATTTTATTGAATTGAAAATGGCCAGGAGCTCCCTGTCATACGTACTATACCGCCGCTCTGTTGTCTGTAATTTCCTTGAGAAATAACCCAACGCTTGCCAATCCCCACCGATTTTCTGTTCAATTACTGCACCAATTCCAATATCTGGTGCATCCGTCAACAAACGCAGTTGTGCTCCGTTTTGTGGGTGTGTTAGTAATGCTGCATTTGCTAATCTCTTTTTGCATTCTTCGAAAGCGTTTACGGCTTTCGAGTTCCACACAAGTGCTGATTTGTCATTTCTTTTTGTCGGGTTGATTAATTCATTTAACGGTGCTTGCACCTCCGCTGAATTTTTAATAAATCTGCGGTAAACATTTATTGTTCCCAGAAAACGACGTAAATCACATTTTTTCTGCAGTTGCATAGTTGAAATTATTGCCTGTACCGTGTCTGGTAATGATGAGACGCCATTCGAATTAATTCTGTGGCCGAGATAATCCACTTATGCTCGTCCAAATAGGCATTTTTTCAAATTTATGGATAATCCATATTTTTTTAACCGGTTGAATACTGTTTTAACGTGATCAACGTGCTGTTTTTCACCCTCGGAATAAATCAGCAAGTCGTCTTTATAACATTTTACGAAGAGCAGCCCCTGCAAGACTCTATTCATGAACCGTCATCGGAAATTCAAACAGTCCAAACGGTGTTATTATTGATATTTTTTGAATATCTGACTCGGCCACCGGAATTTGGTGATATGCCCTTCTCAAATCTATTATTTATTTATTTATTTATTCTGCACTAAATATAATATTTAACAATAGTAGTACAATGTACACCCTTAACTATAGAGTGATCAGCAACGCTCCACAACTCAAAAATTAGCCTGTTTTTCATCTATAAGTTAAGTATAAACTATGAGTAATATTAATATAATTACTGTAGGATAAAAATTACAAAAACCTACTAAAAGAAGAAAGATTAAAAACTAGGAACCTAAAAACTAAGCTATAACTAATTGTCCAATTAAGTAATTCAAAGCATTTTCTTATAGGTTAATTTGATTTTTAACTGTTAAAATCCAAAATAAAGTGCCGATATCAGTGGGTTTTCGGAAACTCTACACTTTTCTTCAAATTTATTGTTTAAGACATCACAATAATTTGCAAACATAAGCATGTTCATATTTTTATGCAACCTAAAGGTGGAGTAGTATCTAGGGAGATTAGAAATCATCTTGAGCACTCTGTTTTGCTGTATTTGCAACTTTTTTTATGTCGCAGGTGGCGGCCGTAGACCAGACTGGAGCTCCGTAAGTTAAGAATGGCAGGAATATAGTTTTGTAAATAAGTAATTTGTTTTCGAGGCTAAGGAAAGATTTTCTATTAATCAAAGAGTATAACATCTCAATAAGATTATTGGATTTAAATATTTTATTTTGAATATGGTGTTTATAAGTTAGGGACTTGTCGAACATCATATCTAGATAATTTAAAACAGGACACCATTGTATCTTTTGATTTTCGAGTCTAATGTTTCTCTGTGGGAGGTTTCTGGGTGATTTTTTTCTAGTAAAGAACATGCATTGTGTTTTCTCAGTATTAACTCTGATTTTCCATTTTTTGAAGTATAAGGACAGTGCAAGCAGGTAGTTTTCAGTAGCAGACATCAATTCAGGCGCGTTGGCACCTGCAGAGTACAAGAGCGTATCGTCGGCAAAAAGACCTAAATTTATTACGGGGCATTTCGGAATATCGCTAGTAAAGATAAGATACAATAGAGGGCCAAGTACTGATCCTTGGGGAACACCGGCCACAACATGGTAAGCATCAGACTTGGTGCGACCAAGTTGAACATAAAAAGTCCTATCTAGAAGGAAGGAGCGAGTTAATTTGATTATGTTAATTGGAAAATTTAATTTAATCATTTTATATACAAGTCCATCATGCCAAACACAATCAAAAGCTTTCTGAATGTCTAGAGAAATAGCTAAAGTAGACTTTTTAAGAACTAAGTTTTGCTGGACATAGTTGGCAAATCTTTTAAGTTGATGCACCGCATTATGGTTTCTCCGGAATCCAAATTGTTCATTGGGTATGATTGAGTGAGTTTCTAGAAAATTCTGAATTTTGGATTTTATTAATGTTTCCAGTAATTTGCTCATGACGCTCAATAGTCTAATAGGTCTATAGCTTTCGGGAGCACTATTATCTTTCCCAGATTTTGATATAGGGACAATCTTTGTTATTTTTCATTTACTTGGGAAGTGAGAGAAAACCAAGCACTTATTAAATATTATTAATAAGTAATTTATTGCTTTACTTGGTAAGTTTTTCAATTGAGAGTTGGTTATTTGATCAGCACCCGGCGATTTCTTATTTTTAAGTGAGTGGATGAAGTACAACAAGTCTTTTCGTTTGAACGGTGTAGACGTGGAGCTGTTTTTGTTAGCCAGTTCATTTAAGCTATTGGAAACCTCAGTTTCAATATGAACATGCCTTATGTTTAACGTAGATTCGTGAACTGTGTCAAAATGCTGTGCAAGAATGTTAGCTTTTTCAGATTCCGAAGTAAATAAGCGGCTCTCCTGCTTTAGAGGTGGAATTAATTGCTTTTTATTTTTTAAAAGTTTCGTCAACTTCCAAAACGGCTTAGAGCCTTTGCCAAAATTACTCAGCATACAGTTAAATTTAATATTTTTTAGCCTATAGAATTCTTTGCATATCAATTTGCTGATATCACTGAACCTTGTTAGAAAGTAAGGGATTCGTGTCCTCTGCCAGAGACGTCTGATACGTCGCCTTTCAGAAATCAAAAGTCTGAGCGACGGGGGAATGTCCGAGGAGCTTTTATTAATATTTAACAATTTAGTAGAAGCCTCGAACGCGGATAAAATGCAGTCAGTAAACTTTTCAATGCATTTGTCGATGCTCGAAGTTGTATAAACGTTGGAAATATTCACCTCATTAATATTCTGAGTTACAATTTTTCTATAGAGAGTCCAATTAGTACTCCTCAGATCGTAAAGTTTAGTTTCATTACAAACCGGTTTCCCAAAAACTTCAAAGTGCACAGGAAGGTGATCGGAGCTGAATTCATTGCAAACAATAGGAAGCGAGCGAAGGGACTGAACATTTGTAAGAACTAGATCAAGTGTAGAGGGCCTAAAACGTCGTTGGCGTGGAATAAAAGTAGGTTCAGATGGGAAAAGAATGTTGAAATCGTTTAGAAGCTGGCTGTTGTATAGGATATCACCCCATTTGTTTCCCCTTGTACAGCCCCAAGAAGAGTGCCTAGCGTTTAAATCACCACATATTAAGTAGTTATGGTTGATGTTAATGAGTTTACGAATGTCGTTTTTATATTGAAGAGCTTTGTTTGAGTTGTAAATACCACCGGGAAAATATACAGAAATGAAATGGAAAATAACACCATCGAGCATTATTTTGACACCAATTGTTTCTATGACATCAGTAGTAATATCAGGCAAAACAGTATGATCCAGACCATTTCTGATCAAAATAGCAACCCCGCCAACAGAGGTATGAAGACGATCATTTCTATAAACTGTAAAATTTTTAATTTTGAAATTAGTCTTAGGCTTCAACCAGGTTTCAGATAGTAAAATTATGTCTACTAAACTATTTTCTATTTTTTTTTTTTTTTTTAAAGTTGGCTTTACCCGTCCACAATGTATCATGAATGTGGAATCTGGAACTGTGTTGGCATTTAATCGGCGTTAGTCACCACACAAACGCCATTCGCCTGATTTTTTCTTTACCATATGTAACGGACTCGCATATTGGCTACTTCATGGCCGGCAGATCCCTTCCTCCATCATTTTATCAAATTCCT
>OX376374.1:78525832-78553999 GCA_947369275.1 Nemotelus nigrinus
GATTTGGTATATATTTTGCTTTGCTGCTAGCACAGGGTAACCAACATTGGCCATTTTCGTAAATATTGCACCAACAGATGCTTCAAATTACGTACTCATATGAAAAATAAGAAACCAATTTCTAAATTTTCCGAGGTTTAAAAATGTTTCGGATGGCAGCCTTAAACAACGTTTAACCGCTGAAGCTTTTGATGAAATCCTCCGATGAGAACAAAATTCAAAGGATAAGTTGATTTAAGTATGAGCTTGTTGTGGTTAACTTATTGCTGCTTCGTTGGAAAAGTGTTGCCAGCACTGAACATTTTCATCATTTGTGTTATAGTTGAGTTTTGTTGCTTTGGATAAGGAATGGTTGATTTGATTCTACAAAAAGTGTATTACGTCTTTCCAAAATTTTTTGTCACTTAAAGACAATTTCTTCGAAAATTAGTTTTCTAGCTGTTCTGATGCGCCAAACTTTTTTTTATTAGCTTTTGTTTGATTTGTGTATTACAGCCAAGGTCAGTGGGCAGTGAAACCCCCTTACATCTGCAGTTTTAGCCCCAATAACATCAGGGGCCTGAGGCTGTCTGCCTCATCATCGGGCCTGGCGGAAAGAGGCAGTTTTTCCCCACCTTAGAGTATGGTGTTTTTCTCTCGTTCCTTTTTTTAGATAGCTAGCACGTGCTTCGTCACGTCTCAGCTTGGTCTGGTTTACAGCCCACGCCTGAGAACCGCTACTGGTCCTTTACGGACAAAAGCCCCTTTCCACTTTTTTTTTTGTATTTGCGGCAAGTATATATTCATTGTTGACGGATGAAATATGCGTAGCGTCCCTTTTTGTTCTGTGGGAGCGAGTCTACCCCATTTTCAAGTGACTCATCTCAGTCGCGTAGAGCTAGCAAAGCAGCCTACCAGCATTCGTCGGGGTTAGATTAAAGGCTGCTCTGTTTATGCGGACGAGGGGGCTTTACGGCCATTTCTAGGGTACTCTGCTCTCGGGGCAACTCTGTTTTTGTTTTTGTTGATTTGCCCCTGTTGATGGTTCGCCATCACCTTTTCCTGCTTGTCAGGCTCTCTTCTTTACTTCGGTTCAGTTGACGTGCCTGTAAGCAACCTTCTGATTTTTAAATTGCTACAGAATGTCTGACCGTTTATCCTTATTTTCAAACAGGGACGGCTGTCCCCTTCAGATCTATGGAGCAGGTAGCTCAACTGGCTGTTTCTTGCGACTTCGGTTACTACTTAGATGGGAGACCACTTGAGAACATCGCATGTCATTGGCACGCAAAAACTCTCCCTCCTTTTATATCACAAGCTCGGCTTCCTTTGAAGAGAGTAAAAAAAAGTAGGTTTGTTCGAGATTGGGTTTGCCACAAAATAAAATGTGGGCCAGAAAAGCTATAATATATGGCATCATGCGGACGCAACAACATTTTATATCAACCATGTGTCATGATACATAAAAGTAATGAACAATTTTTATATGGTTATTTTAACTAAGCCCGTTGTTGGCGCAAAAACAACAAAGAAAAATTGTTGATTTGACCAAGATTTTTCTCTCACTCAGCGATTATTATTTTTTCCCAAAATTGAGAAATTAACTTCGTTAGAAGAAGTTTTCACACGATAAAGAAGTGAAGGACGCAGTTTCGGCTTACTTTTCCGACAAAAACAAAACATTTTTTTTAGAAGGTATACATAAACTGGTTGAAAGATCCGAAAAATGTATTAGAGTAGCAGGCGAGTATATTGAGAAAGAAAAATATAATTGCATTTTGGTTTGAGCGGTATCCCCCATTCCGCGAGCTTATTCTATAATGCCACTTAACTAATAGGCGTGTTTTTTTGCTCCTTTATCCAGTAGAGAATAGAGTATATGCATTGAAAACAACAACACTTCTGTCCCAGTGAATTCACTAGTACACGAATTCTATTCCTCATTTGCAGTTCACGTGCTGAGCTATAGAATGTGCTGATAGAAAAAAGAAAAGCTTATGAGAAGTTGTATTTTTTTCTGTGAGGTGGCTTTGGATTTTTCATGGCTATGTTGAAAGTTTTGGTAGTTAGGAAATTAGAAAAAGCCCTCATAATGTGTAGAAAGTTAAAAGAAGTAATTTTCTGTTAGTTCTTTTTCTATTTTCTATCGATTGTGGTAGTTTACACTCGTTATTTTCACCCTTTATTTTCAGCTGTTTAGTGGTACCACAGCGAATATAGCAACCTATGTCAGTCTTAGCGAAAGCACTGCTGTTTTATACTAGATAGTTGTTTTTGCGGCATAGTTCTATTCTACTCTGTATCGGAGCAAAAAAAACACGCCTAATATATTCGTATTAGGTAATAGGTCTGTTCCCGTACCACGATTAATTGCGATTAATCACGATTAATTGCAATGAAGCTGTTCCCGTACTCCGTTTTACTGACAACTGAAAATTTCCCCTCTTTCAGTAATTTCAGTAGGGTCTGAGCTACTGAAAAATACTGAAAAGTGTCAAACGGAGTAAATATTTTCAAATGTGCGCGGCAAGCAACATATTTTTTGCGTAATGTTGCTATGAAGTTCGAATATTAGGCGTGTTTTTTTGCTCCTCTATTCAGTAGAGAATAGGATATATGCATTGGAAACAACAACAATCCTGCCCCAGTGAATTCACTAGTACAGAAAATCTATTCCTCATTTGTAGTTCACGTGTTGAAGTGTAGAATGTGCTGATGGAAAAAAGAAAAGCTCATGAGAAGTTATTTTTTTTCTGTGAGGTGGCTTTGGGTTTTTCATGGTTATGTTGAATGTTTTGGTAGTTAGGAAATTAGAAAAAGCACTCATAATGTATAGAAAGCTAAAAGAAATAATTTTCTGCTAGTTCTTTTTCTATTTTCTATCGATTGTGGTAGTGTATATTCGTTATTTTCTTTCTTTATTTTCAGCTGTTGTGTGGTACCACAGCAAATGCAGCAACCTATGTCAGTCTTAGCGAAAGCACTGTTTTTTTTATACTAGATCGTTGTTTTTGTGGCATAGTTATATTCTGCTCTGTACCGGAGCAAAAAAACGCACATATTGTTGTGGCGATAATTTATTACCGCTTAGGATGACTTTATAATCACTATTGTTCTCCCAAAAACCGAAAACTGACACTTTCGGTTGTAAATTTTCAGGAAATACAATGAGAGCGTTCCCGTACTTTTCATGAAATTCCCCACCACATGATTCAGGAAAATTCAGTAAAATTAAGTTACTGAAAGTACGGGAACAGACCTAATATCAACCGATTTCTATTCGCAATATTTTGTCAAGTTAGATAATAGCTTTTCGATTTGGCGACAGGTTGTTGGAGCGATTTTCACAAACGCACGTACAATTATGTATCAGGCAAGATTTTATCTATCCAGTCGGTTTGAAAAAGTACGTGTTTCAAATAATCAAATTGCCTAAATAATCAAATAGGCTGCAAGTATTCAAATTGCCTACCGCTGTGAAGACTGTTTTGAATGCATATTATCAGTGTGTATGTGGATCAAATGTTTCTTGTGTGTTTACAGTTCGCCGAACCGGGCTTATAAAATTATTTTTCTACCTGTAAGTCAGCTCTTACGAGTAGGGACACGATATCGAAAGAAAGTATCGATACTTTTACTTTAAAGTAGTATCAGAACCAAGTATTGATATAAGTCCCGTACTCATTACGACAGTATTGATATGAGTAAGTATCAAATGATACTTACTATAGTCAGTCAGTTTAGACTTCCAACGAAGCCAGAGATTTCAATTATAACGATAGGGCCGGGAACTAGTCTGGTGCCGTTCTGCGACTTTGTTCTCGGGATCAAGCACACAAAATTTACGTCACACATTCAGATCTGATTCGGAAGGTTATTTATTGGTGAGAACACATGGGCGGGTACGTTTGCTACCCCTTTCAATTACTCATTAATTCTTTCCTCACAGCGACGCCAAAAATATGGCAATCGATGTAAGAATGATTCTACTCAAAGTCATCATCCAGCAAAGGAAATAAGTCAGAGGCCGAAGCACAACGGTTTATCAGGAAAATGGAGGCTCAAAAGCGCAACTCGGCCGACGTGTGGAACTAATCGCAACTATTCTATAAGATTTCGTTTTGTTTGCTTGCTCAAGACGGGAGCTAGCAAACAACATTCCTTGACTCGAATTAGAAACATTAAAATAATAAATCTATTAAACTAAATTAAACTAGATAAAAGTTAATTTTGAAGAGGAGGTAAGCGATGATAAAAAATAGTGATATGATGAGGATGCGTACAGAAGACCAGATATTGTTCACAAGGATTGTAGCACTCTCAAGTCAAAAATGTGCCTTTTTACAAATACATATATCACTTTTGAAACAAATTTAATCACATTGTTATTCGTGCATTGAGAGGACATTAGGATGTGAAAGTCGATACCAATTACAGTGTACCAATATTGTCCCCGTGCAGCAGCTATTTGAACGCAAGTGATAAAAAACCAGAAATTTTTTCAAGAAATTTGAAAAAGTTTTAATGCAAATTTTTTATTAAACATTTTTATTTAATTTAGAAACAAAAACTAATCCATTTCAGCTATTCATTACAAAGTTATTAACTAAAAATAAAACAAAGTCAACAATATGCCTCCAATAAAGTCTTCGAACACTAACGAAACAGTTTATGAATCCATTTCAGTTATTCATTACAAAGTTATTAACTAAAATAAAACAAAGTCGACAATTTGCCTCCAATAAAGTCTTCGTACACTTACGAAACGGTTTATGAAAAACCTTAAAAACTATAGATACATTTTTTGTTAATATTAAATTGGGTAGCCTTTATTTTTATTTATTTATTTATTTATTTATTTACCAAACAAGGTATAATAATAATACATATAAATGAAATAAATATAAAATATAAAAACAAACCAGACAAATTTAAAGAAAAAAAAACAGGTTTAAAATAGGTATAAAATACAAACAAATATAATATAAATAAATAAACATTCGATAAATAAATAATCACGATTTTAAATAAAATAGCCTGTTTAAACTTAGGTTTTGAGCTAATATGATGAGTCGTGATCCTGCTCCATACCATTACGCCGCCACCACCGTGCTTTACAGTTTTCATGGCGTTTTTTGGGTTGTAAGAGTCCCCTGGCTTTCTCTACACTTTAAAAGGATGTTATTGGCGTACAAAATTCTACATGTGCTTAAAACACCGCCGCAAAGTCCTGACCTCAATCCCATTGAGCACATGCGGACATGCTAGAAAAAAGGATCAGGACTCATCCTATTAGCTCAAAACCTAAGTTGAAACAGGCTCTTTACAGAAATGGGCGAAAATAGAGCCAAGCTATGCAAAAATACTTGTAGAATTGATGCCACACTTCCTTAAAACCGTTATTAAAAATAAAGGCTACCCAACTAAATATTAACAAAAAATGCATCTATAGTTTTTAAGGTTTTTCATAAACCGTTTCGTAAGTGTTCGAAGACTTTATTGGAGGCAAATTGTCGACTTTGTTTTAGTTTAGTTAATAACTTTGTAATGAATAACTGAAATGGATTAGTTTTTGTTTCTAAATTAAATAAAAATGTTGAATGAATAAATCTGCGTTAAAACTTTTTTAAATTTCTTGCAACAATTTATTGATTTTTATCACTTGAGTTTCAAATAGCTACTGTACGAAGACATTATTCGTAGCTCAGTTTAGAAAGATGGGTCGATTTCCATGTAAAAAATTTTTCAGTCACATGTTGATACGATACCACCATCAAAGTATTGATATGAGTAAAATATCGAACAGTTTCGATTCAAGTAAAATTTTACTTGGTATCAAACGAAAGTATCGATACCGTACTAATATCAGTACTTTCATCGTGTCCCTACTTACGAGTAGTGCTCGTAACATATTTTGCATCCATTAGTTTTGAAATCAGGTTTCTTTTGATATAAATTAACAAAAGGCTCATGTCTTTTACTTTTAAACAGATGTGTTCAGTTCGATGAGAGCTAAATTGGTTTTTCATTGATAATGCTGTGAATTAGTTCTTTTTATGCATGGGTGAATGCTAAAACCTTATCTATATGTAACTGGCACAAAAATTGACAGTCTACGCCACTAGATAACTGCAGGGCGCTTGATTTTATTTAGTATTTTCTAAATTGTCTTAAGGTTATTTGAGTACAAAGGAGGTTGTTACCAATTCGCCATAAAAAATATTGATTCAGTACAGTGAAATGCAAATACTTTGAGCGAAAAATACATCTAACGTCTGGTTATTTATACCACTCCGAATCGACTCGTCATAAATATTTAATGTGAACAATCGTAATAATAGACACTTTCTGAAACAACACGGAGAACTTGTTTGTTGTATTTGTCTGGATTGCTTTCCGCTGGTCGAATCATTCAAGTTTGAAGACAAAACAAAATGGGTCAGATGAAATGCGATCAAAATGTTTTATTTTTTAAATTTATAAAAAAGTTAATCTCAGCTCTAGGCGGTTCAATTATTTAGTCTAAAGATCTTACGAAAACTGCAAGTAAGTAGGCATATGTCTTGGCTATCGAACATCACATCGTTTGGTTTGGTATTCAGAAAGAAATTGTGATTTTATTGCAAGCTTCGCGACTTCGAAAAAAAGTTCCCAGAAAATGAGTGAGCTCTTGTTGAAAGCAAATAGCAACTAGTTGAATGAAATTAAACCATGAAATCAAAAATGAATGAAATCAAAATTGAAATCAAACTATGAAATCAGTCAAGCTTTTGAATCCAAACAGAAACTGTGAGTTTTAATCGGTTCAAGCAAAAAATAGTAAGGGAATATTTTATCTGTATCCGATATCTGAATTCTTAAGGATGAACTATAATGGAGTTAAGTGAACGCAAATTGACTTAAGCAGATGTTCGAATACATAGAAACCAATTAACTTAACCATCATGGATTTCTGAGTTGACTCTGTCAAGTTTTCTCCAATTCAGGCCACTTAAGTGATATATGAATTGGAATTTGACGTAGCTCATAAAAATCTTTAGCAGCTCAAACCGCCAAAAGTTCAAACCAACCAATTAACCAATTTTCGACACAAAAAAGACGAAAGTTCGGAAAAATCAGGGGAAAGCTGAATTTTAGTGTGAACTTTGGTAGTGGCGTGTTGAACAAAATATCAAAAGTCCCCATCGATCCGAGTGCTGCGATATTTTTTATACGAGGTCAAATGTCACCAAAAGTGACCTCTCCTAAATATTTTAGTAACGCTCACGTCTTCAGAAAAACAATGTACTACGAATTTGTAGCTTAAAAAGTTTCCAACAAAAAAGATTTGATAACTTTTTCTTGTAACCATAACCGTTTTTAAGATATATTGATCTGAACATTTGTAGCTAACAGTACCCTCTTTCTCAACGGCATGTTAATATTATCCTTACGACTTGGAATGTTTGTGAGTTTGTTTTTCTATGTTTAAGAGGCTCATGAAGAAAACATGTAAACAAACTTATCTACTATACTCCAGGATAGGTGGAAAAGTGTGTTCCGAAAAGTTATCCTAATTTTTCCGAAGTACTATGTTAAATTTCATTGGGTTATTTAGGAAATCATCGTCCTTACATTACTAAAAAACTCTAGCGCACCTGAACCGCTAGAAAACTAATTTTCGAAGAAATTGTCTTTGAGTGACAAAAAAGTGTGGGAAGACGTAATACACTGTTTTGTAGAATCATATCAACCATTCCTTATCCAAAGCAACAAAACTCAACTATAACACAAATGATGAAAGTGTTCACTGAAAAAAAATCCAAATGGCGCCCAGAGCCATGTAACATAGCGCATTATTTATTGCGCCATACGCTATGTACATAGTACTCTGAGCTATGCAATATGGCTCCCAGCGCCATAATGTCAGAATCTACATAGCGCGTGGTCATGTTGTGTGAGGGAAGGTATAAATGTCAGCAAGTGACATTAGAGCTTGGGTCTACATAATTGACTCATTTCGAACTGAAGTACTGGCTGCGATATTTTCGATACTTCGACCGGTGAATTTTCACACTGGAGCAGGAACATTCAATAGTGAGTATGTTGACTCGAATTTATCGAATTTATGTTTGGTAGAATTGATATTTGGTGGAATTGATATTTGGTGGAATTTATATTTGGTGGAATTTATATTTGGTGGAATTTACATTTGGTGCACTAAAAATACACATAGCGCCAGACGCTATTTATAGATTTCTGGCACCATGTACATAGTCGATTTGTGATAAAATATAGCGCCACACGCCATAGTACATAGGAGCAGATGCTATGCTTATAGCCCTCCACGGCATGTACTATAGTCCGCCACGCCATGTACCATAGTCCTCCACGCCATGTACCATAGTCCTCCACGCCATGTACCATAGTACTCGACGCCATGTACTATAGTCCTCCACGCCATATACTATAGTCCTCCACGCCATATACTATAGTCCTCTACGCCATATACTATAGTCCTCCACGCCATACACTATAGTCCTCCACGCCATATACTATAATCCTCAACGCCATGTACTATAGTCCTCCACGCCATGTACTATAGTCCTCCACGCCATGTAATATAGTCCTCAAAACCACATACATGGCGTGGAGGACTATAGTACATGGCGTGGAGAGCTATAGTATATGGCGTGGAGGACTATAGTGTATGGCGTGGAGGGCTATAGGCATAACGTCTGCTCCTATGTACTTTTCGCCATGTATTATGGCGTGTGGCGCTATATTTTATCACTATCCCTAAATCGACTATGTACATGGCGCCAGAAGTCTATAAATTATGGCGCCTGGCACCATGTGTTTTTTCAGTGTTCAGTGCTGGTAACACTTTTCGAACGAAGCAGCAATAAGTTTACCATAACAAGCTCATACTTAAGGTAGAACTATAATGCAATTAAGTGAACTTAAGTGAGCGCAGAAACTGAACGAAAATTCACTCAATTGAAGTCGATCGGTTAATTTGCCCATAATAGAATTAAGTGAAGCTTCATGAAGCAGCCGCCAGAGTGGCGAATATGAGTTTGAATTTGCAGCCATATGAGATCAAATGATATGAGCATTTGTGCAATACATTTGAATAGGATTTTGCTGCAATTTAAATATTGTTGTCTTCATAGCTTGATAGCTCTGTTGTAAGAAATCGTAGAAAATTGTTGCTGAGCTGAAACTCGGCACTTTGCTGTAGATTATTAGATCTATAATGATGGGCTTGGTGCAGGCTCTTAATTTGTACTTATATTCAAATAAGTGTACGAAAGAAATGTTTTTTGAGCAATATTGGTATGCGACCGGAATATATTTCATCAACAAGGTCTTTGCTGCTGAAGATTAAAATTCAATACTGGACAGCTGAAGCATGGTATGTGGTTATTCTTTGAATGAAAAAAGCTGTGTGATGGCATTCTAAGTAGTTTATGTACTTTTTTTAAAAGTAAGTAATTTAAAGATGCAAGTAAATAAAATACTATATAATTTATTATTTCGTTTGTACTTTCATTTATTATTTCATATGTTGTTCAACGCGTTTTCTCTTTGAAATTATGTTTGATACTCATTATTCCTACCTGCTGTCAAAATAGAATTTAAATGATCAACGAAAAAATATTTTAGATACCTGTTATTCTCTTTACAATGTCGCGCAGGATCATATTCGAGACATCTAATTACTACTTCCTATATTGTAAACGGTCAATGAACTGTTTAACAATAAAAGGTCTAATTGGAATTGTTTTTGCGGGATGATGAAAATTGAAAAAAAAAATTATTTGCATTGAAAATTTTTATTTGACAAAGTGGTTTCGAAAGTATGCACTGATTCTCCTTAGACAACAGCACACAGTGCATACTTGACTGAAGTGACCACTTGCAGTTGGAATTGCAATTAATTGCAATGAAACCGTTTTTGTACTCCGTTTTACTGAAAACTGAAAAATTCCCCTCTTTCAGTAAATTTCGGTAGGGTCTGAGCTACTGAAAAATACTGAAAACCGTCAAATGGTTTTTGGCGTAATGTTAGTATGAAGGACGAATATTTTGGTGGCGATAATTTATCACCGCTTAGGATGACTTTATAATCACTATTGTTCCCCCGAATACCGACAACTGACACTTTTGTTTGTCAATTTTCATGAAATGCAATGAGAGCGTTTTCGTACTTTTCATGAATTTCCCACACCGCATGATTCAGGAAAATTCAGTGAAATTCAGTGACTGAAAGTACGCGAACAGACTTAAAATATTCAAATATTACACATAGCTATTATTGCTTCTACAATACCGCATACGAAGGACCATTACTTCTACCTCCTGCAAAAATAGCAAGCGATCCACGAAAACATATTCAAATATTTTACGTGCCTTCTATTGGTCGTAGCCGATACACATACCTCCTGTCAAATTTACTTAATTGATGTACGGTCCCAGTCGTACGCCACTTAAGTGGCCCGAATTGAACGAAACTTAACGAAACGGCAGATAAGTACATTATGGGTATGTCGCTTGTTTTTTATGCAACCGTACTGTCACTTAAGCTACTTAAAGTTCACTTAATTGCATTATAGTTCTACCTTTAAATCAACTTATCCTTTGAATTTCGTTCTCATCGCAGGATTTCATCGAAAGTTTCAGCGGTTAAACGTTGTTTGAGGCTGCCATCCGAAAAATGTTTAAAGCTCGGAAAATTTAAAAATTGATTCCTTATTTTTATTGCAAATGCTTTGCATATGAGAACGTAATTTGAAGCATCTGTTGGTGCAATATTAACGAAAATGGCACATTGCTGGTTAGCCTGTGTCAGCAGCAAAGCAAAATACATACCAAATCTGCTTCACGTTAAGTTAAACCCAACCAGTAAATTTCGTTTGGATTGAATCACTGCGCTGGAAGGTATACGGGTGAAAAGAATTTTAGGGTTACCACCCTCAAAACTTTTCAAATTTTTAAAACGTTAATATTTGTTGTTAATATTCATTGCAGGATCATTCTCAATTGGAAATCTAGTGACATAATCGCTCAGTAAAGAAATTCCACAAAATTACAAAAATGGTCATAGCTGGCAGCCCTTTCATGATTTTTGTACGAAATTCCTACTACATTTACTTCACATTAAGGTCCATTTTCTGCATGAACTTAGTTTGGATTTCTACACTGGACCGGAAGTTATAGGGGAAAAAGCTTTATTTTGCTGAGCAAATTTGCAAGATTTATGAGACAAAAATCACCACAGCTGCCAGCCCTATACTAATTTTTCAACCAAATTTTCACCAAATGTTACATAGGGTAACATCCAGTGACGGCTCGTCAGGGGCGGCAGAGTCGGCCCGGCCGTACCAAAATAATTGACTAATGACACCCCAAAATAATAAAGATAAATAATGAATATTAAGTAGTTAACTACTACACATTAATTTCACTCACTCATATCTACTTCAGAAGAATCTTTAGGTCTGTTCGCGTACTACGATTAATTGCAATTAATTGCAATGAAGCCGTTTTTGTACTCCGTTTTACTGAATACTGAAATTTTCCCCTCTTTCAGTAAATTTCAGTAGGGTCTGAGCTACTGAAAAATACTGAAAACTGTCAAACGATTTTTGGCGTAATGTTATTATGAAAGACGAATATTTTTGTGGCGATAGATTATCGCCGCTTAGGATGACTTTGTAAACACATTTGTTCTCCCAAAAGCCGACGACTGACACTTTTATTTGAAAATTTTTTTATTTTTTATTTGAATATGAGAGCGTTTTCGTACTTTTGCTGAATTTCCCCCACCACATGATTCAGGAAAATTCAGTAAAATTCAGTGACTGAAAGTACGCGAACATACCTTTTAATTCGTCATCTGCTATGTCTACAAGCCCGGATTTAAATAGGAAACAGATCGAAATAGTCGAGTCTAAACGGGCAAATAACCCGTTGCGTTTCGTCTGCTTCGATTTCAATGCTGTTTCAATTTTGATTTGTGTACGCGCAATGAACAATTTATCCAGCATAAGATGGGCAAAATGCCTCATGGCTCATGAGGCATAGCTCTTTCTTACAGTGCAGCGCCTGAAAAAAGCACAGCATAGTCTGTGAGCGAAAGCTTTCGTTTGAATAAACTTAATGAAATGCGAAGCGAACAGTGTACTGAGAGTACGGTGCAATACTGTAAAATACTCTAAAAAAGAGCGATCAGAGGTGTGTCATGAGGCATTTTGCCCATCTCTACAGCATATACATCTTTCATACGACGGCCAGTCAACAGTCCTCAAAATCTACACTCAACATTCATACACTGAAGCATTCAATCATATGTATGTACATACGACTGCAATGCATCAACCATTTAACGAAACGGCGGCCGTATCATATCCAGCAAGTACAAGCGAGAATCGAAGACACGGCCGAAATTGCGGCCCATAGTAAACTGGCCAAGTCTGGCTACAGTCTAAGTAACTCAAAGCTTCTCAGGCAGCCTCCATTCTATGCTTCATTTCAATACTAGCTATTTAGTTAGGTGCTTGGTATCAAATTTCATACTGATATACAGACCGGGTAAAGCAAAAATGGCAAAAATTGCCAACGGCCAGCTGCCGCCAACTGCTTCAGCTCTGCTTAAAAGCAACAGGCATCGTACATACTCCGTTATAGTACGCTAAAGTCAATGTTAGGATGCTTTATGTTTCTCAAGAGATGTAAAATAGCATTGTATGAATAATGCCTAGTGTTTGGTAGGGTAATAAGACGATGGTAGTAGTAAAATCGAAAAATAAATGCTTTTTGAATTGGTTTTTTGTTTTGATTAGGAGACTGTGTCTATTGTATAGAATTGATTTGTCAGCGCGAAAACGGTTTTCCGAAAATGTGTTTTATTGAAGAGAAGGTAATGGAGAAACTGAAATAATGCAGGTAAAAAGATGCTACCGTAAATCATCTTTTTATAGACGAATTAATTAAGGAATATAAGTTAATGAAAAAATATGAGAAACTTAATCGGAAGGAAAACTTGATAAATTCCTGCGTAGTATTTTGTGATTAAAGTTCGTGGTATATTCGTGTAGTCCGTAATGAGCAGTTTTTGGTTTGTGCTTTAATTTTGAAACCTAATCATCGATTTAGTTCGACAGGGAAAGATAATTCAAAGTTTCAATTGCAAGTTTGCTTTTAACTTAAAATGCATAAAAGTTTGCATACGGAATATTGTGCGATTGTCATTAATAGCAGTGTTACGAAAGTTACTTAAAGTCTTTGATCAAGAAATAGTCGATGATATTGCGGTAATTCAAATAAAAGATTGAATATACAAAGTATTATTGCTTTGTATATCCTTTTGGCAAAAAAAAATCAAATTTGATTTGTTGTTTTCTCTTTGAAAAGTACTATGACACTTTTAATTCCTATGAGACCATGTAAGTAGTAACTAAAAATTTTATCTTATAAAATATAGCTTCCCTTTTGGCCGACCCAAATTTTTATGTTACGAGCCGTCACTGGTAACATCCAAGTATTGTGTAAATTTTGTTAAAATCTGATGGTTGAATCGGAAGTTATAGTTCAAAAGGGTGTTTTTCTTTCTCAGTAGTTTTTCAAGATGGTACCACTGCCACAGGGTTGCCCGCATTTCAAAATCACTTCTATCAAACCTGGTCCTAGCTAATACCAACATGTCCTGTAAATTTCATTATGATCGGATTATCCGGTCGTCAGTTCTCGTGAACAGAACTTTCGAGTGCTGAAAATAGAGGTAATTTGGTGATGCGTTGCCGTTCTTATGCAAATCGGAATTTTGAAAATTTTATCTTGAGATGATGGACAAAGGATAAAATTTATCAAAAATTTGAAATTTTTGTCAAAAATCAAAATTTTTTTAGGAAGGTCAATGATTTGAAGGACTTTTTTTCAGCAGCTTGCCACAGCTACAGGGTTACCCGCTTTATGCTGAAAATCTATATGTGTCAAATTTTAGTCAACATCAATACGCTCTGTAATTTTCACGATGATCCATTGTTTTTCTTACAAGTAATGACAAATCAAAATTTGAAAAAAATTCCTTGCCTACTTTTAGGCACCCTGCACCCACACACGGCTCAAAATTTCCAATTTTTTATCATAGACAAGCTAAGAACATAATTAGTTTTCATTCCCAATACTTTTCTTTAACTGCTTGGAAATATAGGAGTTCTTCAAAATTCACTAAAACGCTCGCCGCCTCCAAAATGTTTAGGATATCTGAATTTGAGAAAGTCATGGACTTACCTACTATATACATCTACGTTCTCCGAAAATTTCAGTTCAATCGGATCGGCCATTCCAGAGATTATCTCCCTTAATCATTTTGCTGATATATATATATATATATATATATATATATATATATATATATATATATATATATATATATATATATATATATATATATATAAAGAAATATAAATTTTCGGCGAAACGAGTTTAATACTATTGTTCTTCGAACATTAGTAAAAAATACAATATCGCGAAAACTGATCAAGATAAAATAATTCAAAATTCACTGAATACACAGTGCAACAAATTAATTCTTTTTTTTTTGCCGTTGCTCGAAATTGTTTTTTTTGCATACCTTTGCATAACAGTAGTCAAAATATGTTAGTGAAAAAATTCTGAACCATCGACATTTTTTGTAATTACACTTGATAGAAAAAATATGTGGACACCCCGAAGAACAGCAAAATTTATAATAAAAAAAACCGTTATGGCAAAAAAATTTACGAACAAAGTTTGCTTAACATCTTAACAATTTTATTCATAAAAAAATTTTACCAACCATCCAAAAATAAAAAATTTCGTACAACAAAAACAAAAGCAAACCCCCCAAAAATCACTAAAAATACCTCAAAAAACTTGCAATTTCTTCACAAAAAGTGGTCTTTTGAGTAGATCATTGGATTTTTTTTATTTTAAAATCTTCCTCAGCTAAAATTGCTTCAAATGAAGGTATTTTATAAGGTAATCGGGGCTATTTTGATAAATTTTTTCCCGATTCCCTCTAAATGATCCAATTGGCTCTTTTAGAGCATTTCCTTTGAATTTTTGCTTTTGCATTGTGCTGATGAGATTCGCGCCCCATCAAATTTCAAAAACGTTTTCTAGGATTAATTTAGAACAACTTGAGTGCCTTTGCGTTTGCTTATTTTTTTTTTACTTGGCAAAGCTTCACATTCGCCGCCGTGCAGGGGCCCAAAAATCATCTCCAAGCACAAAAATCATCTCCAAGAATAAATTGTCGAATGTGTTTGTGCATTGAGAACGTTGAAATGGTTCAATTATCCTAGTTGTTCATCATTGAGTATAAAAAAAAACAAATTAAGCAGCTCCCTTCACCGCAATACACCCCTACACTATCACACCATCGCAGCCATACTTAGCATCTGAAGTAAAATTGTTGGCAGCATCGGTTTTTCGCAGCAGTTCTTTCCTTAGTGCAAAACTAACTTTCTTCTCGCAATCAAAATTGCTTTCGACATTTCAGAGGCTTTTTTAAATGGAATTTACGACATATTTATTTACGTATGTGAAAAAAACAACCATCCATTTTATTATGAAAATATGTATTGACATTTTAAAAACATTACAAGTTCAATTCATAAGTAAATATTATTATTATTCAAACAAAAAGTTATTCTGAAGATTTTTTCGGTCGTTTTGCTTGTCTTTTATAGATGTATGATGGATGGTCTCGTTTTAATGTCCAACAATAATCTGCAAGCATGTTTGATGCACATTTCCCAAAGTATCTTCATTCTATCGTCATAATGTCTTGATGGAATCTCTCCCCGTGCTCGTCACTTACAGCTCCTAAGTTTTCAGGGAAAAAGTCTAAATGGGAATCAAGGAAATGAATCTTCAAAGACATATTACATCCCATGGATTGGTAGTTTTGTACTAGCTTTGAAACAATCTCCTTATAATTTGCAGACTTTTTGTTTCCCAAAAAATGTGTTGTCACTTCAAGAAAAGAAAGCCAAGCTTTTTTTTCCTTTAAATTCAATTTCGCCGTAAAGTTGGAGTCCTTCATAATTTTTCTTATATCTGGTCCAACAAAAATTCCTTCTTTTATTTTTGCTTCGCTCAGTCTAGGAAACAAAGATTTTAAGTGCAAGAAGCCTTCTCCATTTCTGTCCATCGCTTTAACGAAGTTTTTTATTAAGCCTAGTTTGATGTGCAATGCTGGTAAAATTATATTATTTGCTTGTACCAAGGGACTTTCGGATACATTCTTTTCACCAGGAATGAAGTTTTTCCTCAATGGCCAATCTTTTTTTAAGTAGTGTTGATGTCTGGCTCTACTGTCCCACTCACACAAAAAACAACAGAATTTTGTGTAGCCTCCTTGCAACCCAAGTAATATTCCCACAGCTTTAAGATCTGCACATATATTCCAACAATGATTGTTGTATTGAATCTTCTCGAGCAAAAGCTCAAGATTAGCATATGATTCCTTGACATAGACGCCATGCGCTAAAGGCACCGATGGAAGGTCATTACCATTATGCAGTAAGACTGCTTTTAAACTTGACTTCGACGAATCAATGAACAGGCGCCATTTATCTGGTGAATAGTCATAGCCTAAAATACTCATAAGCCCCTGCACATCACTACAATATGCAAGACCATTATCTTCCTAAAAAAACTCTCCAAAATCAGTATCGCGTTTGCGAAACACCGAAATTTGCGTATTTTGATGCAGTAGATTCCATTGCTGGAGCCTAGAACCTAAAAGCTCAGCTTCCCGTTTGGACAAATTTAGGTCTCTGATCAAATGATTTAATTCACCTTGACGTATCAAATGTGGTTCATTTTGAATTGGGGTAACATCTTGTGAACGAAAGGTGGTCTGTGATTGGGTTGAAGATTCTGCATCGATTTCACAAAGTAGTATGTCGTTGCCAGCATTTATTGGCGGTTGAGGAGGTGGGCAGTTTTCAGTATGAGAAAATGGTTTTGTAACTGATTCCACATCAGCATATACAATTTTATGTCTGGTCTTATAAGTATACCCCTTCAGTTTCGTTAAACAGAAATAGCAGTCCGTGGCATGATTTTATTGTTCCCTCCAAATGACGGGTTTAAAAAAGGGCATTGAGGGGTGGGTACCTTTAAACCACCCTCTTAAGTATCGTACACATCTTAAGCAAAAATAACTAGGTGCCCAAGGTTTATTTATCGAATCAAAAACATTAAGACCAAAATACAGTTCGTAAATGTTCGCTAATAGCACCGTAGGCCGTTCTCGATTTGATTTTCTAGTGAACTGTCCACAAACAAAACAAAACAGATCTGATGAATTTAAGCACTTTCGATTCATATTTTGATTTGAAATTAAACGTATATAAGTTAATTCAAATACTTTTCACAAATATAATCACCGATTCTATAACAGTTCCGTTTTGCAATTAGACCGTATAAAAGTTCATTAACACACTTTTCACAAATTTTCACAATTCATTGATATTTTCGTTTCGAAACAAATTGCAACTTGGCTTATCGAGCTCTAGATTTTAACTGAATACTTCTTTTCTTCTAAGCAAACCCTTTCCTCATCCTTTTTTTACTTAGCTACCTGCATACCTATTTTTTCATTTCCCTTTATCTAATGCTACTTTGTCACAACACAATTTTATTATGAAAAAACATGGGAAATACCCAAAATACTGAAACAATGAACATATTAAATCTAGGTAATGAAGAAAAATATTTCCTAGGAAGGAAACATAATCTAATCCTTTGAACTGTGTGTGTGATCGCTAGAAAATAGCGCCCAGGCAATACGGAGTACTTAACAAATAGCAAGACTGGAATTTTGACCATTTTTTGATAGATATGGTAAATTTTTTGAAAATCTTGATTGAATGGAAAGTTTTTATTATTTTTCTAGTAATACATACACATGATAGATACCGAAAAAATACGTTTCGTGCTACGGCAAAAAGTCATGTTGCACAGTGCACTTTATGCTTGGAGATGATTTTTGTGCTTGGAGATGATTTTTGGGCCCCTGCACGGCGGCGAATGTGAAGAATGTGAAGAAATTAATCCTAGAAAACGTTTCTGAAATTTGATGGGGCGCGAATCTCATCAGCACAATGCAAAAGCAAAAATTCAAAGGAAATGCTCTAAAAGAGCCAATTGGATCATTTAGAGGGAATGGGGAAAAAATTTATCAAAATAGTCTCGATTTCCTTATTAAATACCTTCATTTGAAGCAATTTTAGCTAAGGAAGATTTTAAAATAAAAAAAATCCAATGATCTACTCAAAAGACCACTTTTTGTGAAGAAATTGCAAGTTTTTTGAGGTATTTTTAGTGATTTTTGGGGGGTTTGCTTTTGTTTTTGTTCTACGAAATTTTTTATTTTTGGATGATTGGTAAAATTTTTTTATGAATAAAATTGTTAAGATGTTAAGCAAACATTGTTCGTAAATTTTTTTGCCATAACGGTTTTTACTAATGTTCGAAGAACATTAGTATTAAAATCGATTCGGCCAAAAATTCATATTTCCATATATATATATATATATATATCATCAAAAAATTTCAGTGAGATAATCTCGGGAACGTGCCATCCGATTGAGTTGAAACTTTCAGGATACATTGATGTATATGCAGAATAGGTCCAGGTCTCTTTAAATGTCAGTTATTGTTAACCTTTTGGCGCCGGCGGCCATTTAAGTGATATTTTTAATATACCTATTATTTCGTGCACAAATGATTTTCGCAAAAATAAAGTTAACGAAATAAATTTCTAACGTGTTTTACATATGAATCGGATAATGCTTTGGAATTTTTTAACCCTATGTGTGCGCTGGGTGCCTAAAAAGAGGACGGGAAAATTTGAAAATTTTTAAATTTCGATAACTTTTGACAGAGCTATTCAATCATTACGAAATTTTTAAGACATATTGATATTATTTAGTTGTAGATTTGTGTAGCTTTTAATGAGCGTGCTGGCAACCCTGTAGCTAGGGCAGGCACTGAAAGTGAAAACCTCCAAATCATCGTCTCTCTTGAAAAAATGCCGTTTCTTCAAAAAAAAGCCACTCATATGTAAATCTTGTGCTTTGTTTACATAACCAAAAAAAAAAAGATATGGTATAACGGGGACGCCTGGTAACCCTTGCCCAATTTACCTATATTTTTAGCATCAAAAACTTCTGTTCACGGAAACTCACGATGCGATGAGCAAAATTATTTGAAATTCACAGAATGTATTGGCCTTAAGTAGGACCAGGTCTGATAGAAGTGATTTTGAAATGCGAGCGATTCTGTGCCAGTGGTGCCATCTTGAAAAACCACTAAAAAAGATAACTGTTTTTAGCCCAATAAATTCTTATTGAATCGTTCGATTTTGACGAAACTCACACAATTGCTGGATCTTATTTTAAGCCACGTTTGGTAGAAATTTGGTCGAAAAATTCGGTTGGAGCTGCCAGCTATGATAATTTTGGTGTCTTCATTTTGAAAAAAAAAAATTTGGAAGTGAAAACATTCAAACCATCGAATATTTAAAAAAATGTCCGTTTCTTACAATAAAACCAATCTGTATATAAATCTTATGTTTTATCTACACGTTCAAAATAAAAATTTGGAAATTTCATGTCGGACAAGAACGGTAACCCTCTCTTAGTAAACCTATATTTTTAGCATCAAAAACTTATGTTCACGGAAACTCACGAACCAATAATCAGATACAGCTAAAATTTACAGAATGCATTGGACTTAAGTAAGACCAGATTTGATAGAAGCGGTTTTGAATTGTGGGCAAGTCTGTGCCAGTGGTGCCATCTTGAAAAATTACAAAGAAAAAAAACTACTTTTTGCCCTATGAAATGTGAATAAGTTACCAGATTTTCATGAAATTGACACAGTAGCTAAACCTAACTCTAATCTCTGTTTGGTGGAAATTTGGTTGAAAAATTTGATTGGTGCTGCCAGCTATGGTAATTTTTGTGTCTTTGGTTTTGAAAATTCGGTCAGGAAAATAAAACTTTTTGCCCTATAACTTCCAGTGCAGTCATGAAATCAATACGAATTTCATACAATTAATGAAACCTGTCATAAGCATTATTCAGGCCAGATTTGGTTGAAAAGCCACGATAGGGTTGCCAGCTATTGTTGGTTTTGTGTTTAATTGCAATATCTTTATTAAGCGGTTTTATCGTAGAATTTTCAAATGGTAATGATATTGTAGTGACAATAAACAGCAAATATTAAGCTTTCGATCATTTGAAAAAACTCGCTGCAGGTAACCCTAAATTTCTTTATACTCCTATAACTTCGAATGTAATTAAACAACGTGAAGCAGATGTGATATATTCTTGGCTTTGATACTGGCGAAAGGTTGCCAGCACGAGTCGGTTGTGCTACTTTTGTATCAATAAACGCTTACAGTTAGTATACATACCGGAAACATTTACAATGAAAATAAATAACCGATGTTACAATTCGCAAAGTTCTGCAAATTTTTCGGATCGCAGCCCCAAACACCAACTTCAGTTACAGTGCTGCAGGCACTGAGCATTTTCTTCATTGATGTTATATGAGATGCTGCTTTCAAAATTTTGTGAAATAAGCAACTGATAACGAATATAATTAACCTGTGTTTTGCTCTCATAAACGTTGAAATTCATGCGAGTGGTAATATCTGAAACCTTCCACCATATGAGCTATAATGCATTCTTAAGACGAAAGTAAAACATGGCATTTGAAACAGTTTGGCCGTAATAAGCAGCACATGTGGTGGAATATGCACTCAAAATCTGCACGATTCTTCTACTGTTCTTCGAACATTAGTGTTTCTAGCGGTTCAGGTGCGCTAGAGTTTTTTTTTATTATAAATTTTGCTGTTCTTCGCTGTGTCCACATATTTTTTTTTATCAAGTGTAATTACACAAAAACTCGATGGTTCCGAAAGTTTTTATTATTTTTCTGATGATACATACACATGATAGATACAGAAAAAATACATTTCGTTCTTCGGCAAAAAGTCATGTTGCACAGTGATATTAGCTGTTTTTGTGATATTGTTTGGTGTTAGATCCAAATACACACTTCATTATATGTTTCAGACATAAACTTCACACTTCATTATATGTTTCAGACGCAATGATTAAGGGAGATAATCTCTGGAGTGGCCGATCCGATTGAGCTGAAACTTTGGGAAAACGTAGATGTATTTAGTAGGTAGGTCCACGACTTTCTTAAATCCAGATATCCTAAACCTTTTGGCGGCGGCGAGCGTTTTAGTGAATTTTGAGGTACTCCTATATTTCCAAGCAGCGTGAATTTTTGTTCAAAAAAGTATTGGGAATGAAAACTTACTATGTTTTTAGCTTGTTTATGGTTAAGAATTGGAAATTTTGAGCCGTGTGTGGGTGCAGCGTGCCTAAGAGTAGGCAAGGATTTTTTTTCAAATTTTGATTTGTCATTACTTCTGACAAAAACATTGGATCATCGTGAAATTTGCAGAGCGTATTGATGTTGACTTAAGTTTAATACACATGGATTTTCAAGGTCGTGCGGGTTACTCTGTAGCTGCGGCAGGCTCTTGAAAAAAAATCCTTCAAATCATTGAACCTCCTGAAAAATTTTTGATTTTTGACAAAAAATTCAAATCATTGATAAATTTTAACATTTGTGCGTCATGTCAATTTAAAATTTTTAAAATTCCGATTTACACAAGAACGGCAACCCATCACTAAATTACCTCTATTTTCAGCACTCGAAAGTTCTGTTCTCGAGAACTGACGACCGGATTATCCGATCGTAATGAAATTTACAGGACATGTTGATATCAACTAGGACCAGGTCTGATAGAAGTGATTTTTAAATGCGGGCAACCCTGTGGTAGTGGTGCCATCTTGAAAAATCACTTTGAAAAAAACAGCCTTTTGGCCTATAACTTCCGATTCAGCCATCAGATTTAAACGAAATTCACACAATATTTGGATCTTACTTAAGATAACATTAAGTGAAAATTTGGCTGAAAAGTTAGAATAGGGTTGCCAGCTATGGTGATTTTTGTCTTCTAAATCTTGCAAATTTGCTCAGCAAAATAAAGCTTTTTTCCCTATAACTTCCGGTGCAGTCATGATATCAAAATGAAGTTTATGCAGTAAATAGATTTTAATGTGAGCCAAATGTCATAGGAATTTCGTACAAAAATCGTGAACGGGCTGCCAGCTATGACCATCTTTGTAATTTTTTGTAATTTTTTTACTGGGCGATTATGTCATTAGATTTGCAAATGGGAACAATCCTCCAATAAAAATTAGCAACAAATATTAACGCTTTAAAAATTTGAAAAGTTTTGAGGGTGGTAACCCTAAAATTTTTTTCACCCGTATAACTTCTAGCGCAGTGATTCAATCGAAACGAAATTTATTGGTTGGGTTTAGTTTAACGTGAAGCAGATTTGGTATATATTTTGCTTTGCTGCTGACACAGGGTAACGAGCTTTAGCCATTTTCGTAACTATTGCATCAACAGATGCTTCAAATTACATACTCATATGCAAAACATTTGCAATAAAACTAAGAAACCAATTTTTAAATTTTCCGAGTTTTGAACATTTTTTGGATGGCAGCTTCAAACAACGTTAACCGCTAAAGCTTTCGACGAAATCCTCCGATGAGAACGAAATTCAAAGGATAAGTTGATTTAAGTATGAGCTTGTGAAGGTAAACTTATTGCTGCTTCGTTGGGAAAATGTTGCCAGCACTGAACATTTTCATCATTTGTGCTATAGTTGAGTTCTGTTGCTTTGAACAAGGAATGGTTGATATGATTCTAAAAAAAAGTGTATTACGTCTTTCCACATTTTTTTGTCACTCAAAGACAATTTCTTCGAAAATTAGTTTTCTAGCGGTTCAGGTGCGCTAGAGTTTTTTATTATAAATTTTGCTGTTCTTCGGGGTGTCCACATATTTTTTTTTATCAAGTGTAATTACACAAAAACTCGATGGTTCCGAAAGTTTTTATTATTTTTCTGATGATACATACACATGATAGATACAGAAAAAATACATTTCGTTCTTCGGCAAAAAGTCATGTTGCACAGTGATATTAGCTGTTTTTGTGATATTGTTTGGTGTTAGATCCAAATACACACTTCATTATATGTTTCAGACATAAACTTCACACTTCATTATATGTTTCAGACGCAAACGTTTCAGACGTTTGCGTTTCGAATTTGCTCGATCTTTCTGTCTGCTGTTAAGGCATAGAGATAGATATGTATGCTAAAGACTTGTAAGAATTTGTATTTTTTTTGCTGTTGTAGGTGAAAAAAAAAATCTTTAATCCGGATCCCCTAATCACGGGCTATGTAAGTTTTTTACTTATTAAAAAAAAGTACATCAACAGGCCACGGAGGTCCGGGTCGTCACCAACGTTCTTGCCAAAGTTGGGATGTTCGTGTACGTGCGTGTACTAAGATCCTCGTTTTATTTGGCTCAGAGCGTGCGAGGAAATCTTCTCTGGGCTTTTGCACATAAAAGTCTGGTGACAGTGCTTCTAAAGCGGCACCTTTACGCTATACGCTGGCAACCCGCGCTTGAAGGATTTTCGTTGCAGGTACGTGACCCAAATTTTCACTTCGCACAGCAAGATGAAGTTGGTCGTCGCCATGAGCAGCCCAGGTCCCATTTCGTTGAGGTCAAGGATTCTGGCCATCAATCTGTTTAGCGAACCGATGGCCTTCAGAGCCTAGTGCATACATTACGAATGTTGTCTCAGAGGTTCAGCTTAGTATTCGGGTATCTTAGTACTCAGGTGTTTGATCAACTTACTGCTCTGGACCTCTTCGAAGCCTACTGTCATCGAGATGAGAGGTTGTAACCCTGCTTCATCAACATGATAATCTCAGTATTTAACAGCGCTGGCTGTAGGCCATAGTTGGTCATATACCCTCCTCATAACTTGTTTTAGTCTGAATTGGGTGAACTCAGCGGTTCTGCAAGTGATTACGGCTGCCAAATTATCATGGTAGCCAACCAAAAATACAACCGTTAGCATTTCCATGCACGGCAGTCCATCGTAAACGATGTTCCAGGGGTCAGGTCAGAGAATTGGTCCCTGTGCTATCCCTGAGGTGATTTATATTTAAGCTTCACAATGAACCGAAGTACTCTGCAAAAATCTGCAGCGAGTATTTAAACCAGTTATCAGCTGAAGGTGCTCTTGAAGTTATGGTTTAGCCCCCACAGTCACCTGATCACAACCCCATAGAGCTCTTGTGGTATGAACTGAACAGAAACGCCTGAAAAGTCTGCCTTACATCTGCTGAGCATCTGTTGAGTATTTTGCAACCAGAATGAGTCAAAGTCTCATATTACTTCGTAGAATGCTAAAACTTTGTGAAGTGGTTATTACGAATAAAGGTGAACATATTGATGAGCCGAAGATTTATTAATAATCTAACCGTTTCGAATTTTTTTTTATAAATATAATATGTACTCTACATATACTTTGAATACTATTCATAAGATCTTGTCGTTCTAACTTAAACCGTTTAAAATAGCATATTTATTGGGTAGCCAAATACTTTTGAGCGGTAGTATATATATATATATATATATATATATATATATATATATATATATATATATATATATATATATATATATATATATATATATATATATATATATATATATATATATATATATATATATATATATATATATATATATATATATATATATATATATATATATATATATATATATATATATATATATATATATATATATATATCAGTGGTGAAGCGTCCATATAACCCAATTCTTTCTAGCTTCCCTTTTGAAAACATCCCAACATGTATGCATCTTACCACGTACATAACATTTCAATTGACTAAAGGTATGTTCCCGTACTACGATTAATTGCAATGAAGCGAAAAACGGAGTAAAAACTCTGTTTTAGTACGCTTCATTGCAATTAATTGCAATTAATCGTAGTACGGGAACAGACGTTAAATATCATACTATCTTCTCTATGAGAAGATGTCATAAAAATTCCTATTCATAAGTCGAAATTTTCCAGTGAGGTAGTAGAAATGGACTGGACATGCCCATAAGATTTACATTGAAGGGCATGGTAGTAATTTTTTTTCTGCTCATTGTCAAATCGGGTCAAATCCAAGTAGTTCCCCTCCAATTTGACAATGAGAGCGAAATGGCGTAAAGGCAGCTTTAACATGCTTTGTGCGCGAGAGGATTGAAGGGGCTAATGGTGGAAAGTTATACCGTCCGTGTCCAGGAGCTGAAATTTTCCGGCTTGCAAATTCTTATTCGTGAGTCACTAGAGGCTTTGGCCAAATGTGTATTGTCTTATGTTTGTCTCTTTTCGTTCCTCGCTGAAACGCTAGCATCGTCTCGCTTTAATAGGTGAAAAATAAGCCATGACGGATCGGCTTATGAATGATTCGAGAATGGAAGAAAGTTTTGATCGGTTCAGTCAGTATTGCCGTTGTGCTAATATTATGTGGTGATTACTTTCGATAGAGACTTGTATTGCTGACAGAATAAGCAGCAGGCGAAGATAATATATTTGAGATATGAGTATGAAGGTAAGATTTTCTCGATATTTAAAAACTAAAATTTGTCTTATGTTAGTTTACTATTTTATGATAGATGTTATGCTTAACATTATTTTGTATCTGTCTAATTAGATAATATTTAATAAAAAGCAGGAGGCAGAAAAAAAACAAAAATTTGTACATACAACTTTTTGCCGTGGGAAATCTGAAACTTGATAATTTTAATTTGTTTGCTTGAAGTAGGTAAATACGTTAACACTTCAAAACATTGTAATTATAAAGTGTAAATGCCACAGAATATACCTTTATATATACCTTTATGTAAAGAATTGTCTATACATTCTGGTCTAAAGGGTTCGCCAAATTTTACATTTCAATTTTTTTATTTCCAAGATATTTTAAAAATTTAATGGAAGAAAAATAACTGTTTTTTCATTTTTTCCATATAGCGTTCAGCGGTCTCAGAACGGCGGTTTTCCAAGGTTTTTTTTATACCCAGTATTTAATATCAAAGGAAATGGTTTCATGTATATTGAATGTAACATTATAAAGCCTGCTCTCTAATTTATTTTTGAATTCTTTTACTAATTTTCGATGAAAATTAGTATTAAACTCGTTTCGCCGAAAGTTCATATTTCTTTATATATATATTGTCACGGTCGATCACACACGCGAATATTACCGGTAAAAGATGAACGTATGTTGTTGTTGATCAACAGCCACGGACACACTAACGGTATAGGGACGGAGTATGTATTAGGAAAACAATGAATTAGTAATAGCAAATCGTAGGTTAAGTTTCGAGCCTCAGCGAAGCCTGACAAAAACGGCCAAACCCAAGATGTCCGTCATCGAGCCGGACGCCAACTACAAGGTCGCAACATTGAATCGGATTGACCCGTGCAATTTAAACCTAATTCAGCTTGCCGCTTCGCTGCTCACTGTGTAGTTGATGTTCGGTGAATTCTCCACCACGGACTCCGTTTGCGAATTGCCCGCGAATCTTCAGGTGTATCCAAAATTCTGCGTCGCACTACCCTGCGCCGCCATCTCGTTGATCGATCGCTTTCACTAATTTGCAGAGCTCACAGGATCGAAGCCTTGTCATTGCAAATCCTTTTAAAACGAACAACAATCAGTTTAAGTGGAGCCTGCATTCTAGATCGAGAGTTTACTTTTAAGTTATTCGAAGGAAAACACGAATTCGACAGTTCGAATGTCAATAAGTGACTATTCCAACTTGACGGAACGCCAGAGAAACGAACCGTGTTCCGGGTCGTACCAAGGCATTGCCATGCAGGTGTCTCGTAAGATCGAGCGCAATGCCAGGTGCAAAAGTGCAATGACCAAATGCACTTGAGCTGCACATGCATATTACGGCAATGCACTGACCAATGCAATTGAACTTTAAGGGAAAATACGGATTCCCCGAAGTTTCGCAAAGCGAGCTCAGTAAGCGGGAATCGAAGGTAACCTGCGAGATGGCCAAGCGATGGATAGTATCTTGATTAACGCATAGGGTAAGGACAAGTTGGCGAGTTAGCTGCGGCGAAGAATAATTAAACGAGAATTTCTTTTTGGGATTTTTACATGAAAATCGAGGCTGAAGGAACTAAGACGAGGAGGAATTTTAAGTAACAGCGATCGGAATCATGGAGCATTAATCGGGTTGATAGGCAGAATAGTACAGCGTAACGGCGGATGAGCATGCTAGTCGAACGTGAATCGAAGAAGCGAATCGAAGAAGTAAACCGACGAAGACGGTGGTAACGATTTGGCGAGGTAGTGTACCACGATAATTGTGGAAGGAGAGCGGACATTCGAATAATTCGAAGAGGTAGACCGACGAGTATATTGCTGCAGTAGAAAATCGAGGATAGTAATTGCGAGCTACGAGGAGTTCAATTTACTGAGTAAGTCGTTTAAGTTCTGGCATTGTATCTAGAGATAAGTTAGGTTCAGATCGATCGAATACAAGTCTGAGAGATAATTTCGTGTAAAATCGCGGCGCCGTGACATCCTTTGCAATTGAGTTGATAAGTGAATAGTTAGTTTGTCGGATAGCATATAAACGAAGAAATAAAAAGATTGTATAATATTGTAAACGTTGGTGTGTCCGTTCGGGCTATTTTTATTAGAGCGCGAAGCCGTTGCAACACTTCTCGCTTCAGGGTGACGGCCGAGAGTTAGTTTCGGGGTTGGAAGCGAGTGGCGCCCACCCACCCCATCTCCGGTGAGTTTAGGCTCCCGAAGCTAACCCCCTTTGTATTTTTTTTTTTTTTTGATAAAAGGGGTGCGTAGACGCTTTCGAAATTAAAAAAAACGGGAATAATATATATATATATATATATATATATATATATATATATATATATATATATATATATATATATATATATATATATATATATATATATATATTTATATATATATATATATATATATATATATATATATACATATATATATACATATATATATATATATATATATATATATTTATATATATATATATATATATATATATATATATATATATATATATATATATATATATATATATATATATATATATATATATATATATATTT
>OX376374.1:78554199-78636510 GCA_947369275.1 Nemotelus nigrinus
AAAAAAAAGCCATTCATATGTAAATCTTATGCTTTGTTTACATAACCAAAAAAAAGAAAAAGATAGGGTATAACGGGCGCGCCTCGTAACCCTTGCCCAATTTACCTATATTTTTAGCATCAAAAACTTCTGTTCACGGAAACTCACGATCCGATGAGCAGAATTATTTGAAATTCACAGAATGTATTGGTATTAAATAGGACCAGGTCTGATAGAAGTGATTTTAAAATGCGGGTGATTCTGTGCCAGTGGTGCCATCTTGAAAAATCACTAAAAAAAGATAACTGCTTTTAGCCCTATAAATTCTGATTGAATCGTTCGATTTTAACGATATTCACACAGTAGCTGGACCTTACTTTAAGCCACGTTTGGTAGAAATTTAGTCGAAAAATTCGGTTGGAGCTGCCAGCTATGATAATTTTGGTGTCTTAAACTTGAAAAAAAAATTTGGAAGTGAAAACATTCAATCCATCGAATATAAAAAAAAAAATGTCCGTTTCTTATAATAAAACCAATGTGTATACAAATCTTATGCTTTATCCACACGTTCAAAGCAAAACTTTGGAAATTTAATGTCGGACAAGAACGGTAACCCTCTCCCAGTTAACCTATATTTTTAGCATCAAAAACTTCTGTTCACGGGAACTCACGAACCAATAATCAAATACAGCTGAAATTTACAGAATGCATTGGACTTAAGTAGGACCAGATTTGATAGAAGCGATTTTGAATTGTGGGCAAGTCTGTGCCAGTGGTGCCATCTTGAAAAATTACAAAGAAAAAAAACTGCTTTTTGCTCTATGAAATGTGAATTATTAACCAGATTTTCATGAAATTGACACAGTAGCTGAACCTTACTCTAATCTCTGTTTGATAGAAATTTGGTTGAAAAATTCGATTGGTGCTGCCAGCTATGGTAATTTTTGTGTCTTTGGTTTTGAAAATTCTCTCAGGAAAATAAAACTCTTTGCCCTATAACTTCCAGTGCAGCCATGAAATCAATACGAATTTCATACAATTAATGGAACTTATTATAAGCATTATTCAGGCCAAATTTGGTTGAAAAGCCACAATAGGGTTGCCAGTTCATACAATTAATGGAACTTATTATAAGCATTATTCAGGCCAAATTTGGTTGAAAAGCCACAATAGGGTTGCCAGTTATTGTTGGTTTTGTGTTTGTTTGCAATATCTTTATTAAGCGGTTTTATCGTAGAATTTTCAATTGGTAATGATATTGTAGTGACAATAAACAGCAAATATTAAGCTTTCGATTATTTGAAAAAATTCGCTGCAGGTAACCCTCAATTTCTTTATACTCCTATAACTTCGAATGTAATATAACAACGTGAAGCAGATGTGATATATTCTTGGCTTTGATACTGGCGAAAGGTTGCCAGCACGAGTCGGTTGTGCTACTTTTGTATCAATAAATGCTTACAGTTAGTATTCATACCGGAAACATTTACAATGAAAATAAATAACCGATGTTTCAATTCCCAAAGTTCTGCAAATTTTTCGGATCGCAGCCCCAAACACCAACTTCAGTTACAGTGCTGCAGGCACTGAGCATTTTCTTCATTGATGTTATATGAGATGCTGCTTTCAAAGTTTGGTGAAATAAGCAACTGATAACGAATATAATTAACAAGTGTTTTTCTTTCATAAACTTTGAAACCCATGCCAGTGGTAATATCTGAAACCTTTTACCATATGAGTTATAATGCATTCTTGAGACCAAAGTAAAACGTGGCATTTGAAACAGTTTGGCCGTAATAAGCAGCTCATGTGGTGGAATATGCACTCAAAACCTGCACGATTCTTCTACTGTTCTTCGAACATTAGTGTTTCAAGCGGTTCAGGTGCGCTTGAGTTTTTTGAAAATTTATTCGTTCATATAGTTACAAGCGTAATTAAAATACCACTAATATAGCCGCCTGCGTCAAAGTGTTGACGATAACTAGCATAACTAACACTCTACGTGTACTTCAAAGTACTCGGAAAATTTAGGCTCATTCGAATTATGCGTTCACGGAAAATTCTGATTTAAATACAAAATTATTATGTCATTTAAAAATCTATATTTGAATTTGAGAACCAGTTTTGGCAAATAATTCTAATTAACTAACTGAGGAGGCAAAGAAACATATAGGCTATTGGCTTAAAACAATTTGGCAGTTTTTTTAAAATTTGTCTCATTGATGAATTCGCATAATTCCATAAGTCAGATTTATAATCATAAAATAGCTTGAGAGACGAAACATACCGCGTCCGCATTTCAAACTTATATTAATTAATAAAAAACTCTAGTGCATCAGTACCGCTAGAAAACTGATTTTCGAAGAAATTGTCTTTGGGTGATCGAAAAATATATATATATATATATATATATATATATATATATATATATATATATATATATATATATATATATATATATACCGAATCGATTTTAATACTAATGTTCTGCGAACATTAGTAAAAACAACTCCCACTTCATAATATGAATTATACACCACAAAAACAACTAAACTGACCACCATCTGGTTTGATAGACGGGACGTACGCACGCTTTGAGTACAATCATCGATAAGTTCGGCCATAAACGCAAACGCACACAATGCAAACTACATAGCTGCACCAGGAACTGCCAAACGAAGTACGAAAATGGCTTCCTGCGATTTCCTGCGAATGCATTATATTTCCCGCTACTAACCAAACAGGATGGAAAAATCGACCTGAACGAATTTATCGGGAAAAATACTATCTTTAAAGATGTTGAGTTCTTCTTTGATTTTTCCTAAGCCTACATAGCTTTGTCAAAAGTTGAAAAACTTTGGAAATCTTCAACGGATCGAACTAAAAAATTTTGGCGATACTAATGATAAATAGTCGAATTCAATTATGTATTAAAATTCAACGCATGCATCAATTGGACTAAAGTCGCAGTGACAGCTGACGGCATTCCGAATTCTTTTACCAAATCACTGTCTTCCTCTTTGTGTGTTCCTCTGTCAATAATTTTCAACATTAGCATCTCCACCGGTACCTTTCCTGCCCTTTGGAAATCCGCCAACATATTCCCCATTCATAAAGCTGGCGATACTTCTTCCATCCCCAATTACCGTCCTATATCCCTTCTGCCATGTTTTAGTAAGCTCCTCGAAAGAGTAGTTTACAATAGAGTGTACCCTTTTATTCAGCCCTTGCTGGCCAGTGAACAACATGGATTCGTTAAAGGTAAGTCAACGGTTACAAACTTATTGTCTTTTACAAACACCGTTGCTTCCGCAATCGACAAGCAAAAGCAAGTAGATGTCCTATATACTGACTTTGCCAAGGCTTTCGATTCTGTGAACCATGTTGTTCTTCTGTCAAAGTTAGCAGGGTTTGGTCTCTCTGGTGTCCTCTTTTCTTGGTTCTCCTCCTACGTTTGTGATCGTTCTTGTGTTGTGATTGTTAACTCTTGCTCTTCTAAACCCTTTTTTCCTACCTCAGGAGTTCCGCAAGGATCCATTCTTGGTCCTTTATTGTTCCTTTTGTTTGTTAACGATCTTCCTTCCCTCTTTAATTCACCCTGTCTTTTGTACGCTGATGATCTCAAAATTTTCAGAGTGATAGAATCCGCTAGCGACTGTTCCTTATTGCAGAAAGATTTGGATACTTTGGCTACCTGGTGCGCAGCGAATTCTCTCACTTTGAATGTTTCGAAGTGTCATCAAATGTCTTTCACCCACAAATCATCCACTCTTCTCTTCTCCTACTCTGTCCTCGGCTCCCCTCTCAATGTTGTTGCTAGTTTCAAGGACCTTGGCGTGATCTTCGATTCCAAGTTGAAGTTCGATTTGCATATTTTACACGTCACTGCCAAGGCTTCTCGTTTTTCCGGCTTCATCCTTAGATCCTCTAAACGTTTTGTTAATCTTTCCACTCCTCTATATCTGTTTTTTTCCTTCGTTCGTAGTGTTCTTGAATACTGTTGCCAAATTTGGTGTCCACATTACGGTTACTTGATTGCTGCGGTTGAATCCGTGCAGCGCAGATTCACCCGCTCATTGTTCTACAAGTTCAGTATTCCGTATTGCGATTACAGTATGCGCCTTTCCATCCTTCAAATTCCTTCCCTTGAGTCACGAAGAGTGTTCCTCGACGAGTGCCTCCTCTTTAAACTTTTCAACGGCTGTATATTGGTGGACCCCAGCATTCACCTTTCTGTTAGAGATTCGGGCCGTCCTAATAGAACATTTTTTAAATTTAACGTTACATTTGCCCGTACTGACACTTATTTCTTTTCTCCCCTTTTGCGTTTGCCTCGTCAGCATAATAACCTTAACCTTGGTCCTCTGCCTCGAACATTAGCAATGTTTAAAAATATTTTAAAGAATAACGTTCTATCAGATACATGAAATATGTCAGAATTTAATCTTTTGTTGCATCTTGTTTTTGGTCGATTTTGCTTTTGATTACTTTTCCTTTCTGAATTTAACTTAATTTTAATTTTTCTTTTTCTTTGTATATATATATTTATATATTTGTTTTCTTTTTTGTTATGTCTAATCTATAATTGGATTTGTTCTGTTGATTTGGACATTAATAAATAAATAAATAAATAAACATTAAGGACCTATAATCACACAGTGAAAAAATGATTCGATGCCAAAGAAAGAAACGAGGACGATATGAAAAGAAGTGGTCGATCGTCGGTACTTGCCACAGAAGGAGAAAGAAATAATCGAGCCTTGATTGAATATAAACCAGGAATAGGTAGGCAAACAGTGAAGAAAGGGCTTAACTATTCCTCGGAGGCTGCAAAAAAGTGTCAAGATGAACCGCTTGCCAATACATTTGATTTACTAACTGGAAGGGACAAGTCTAGAGACAACGCATCAAACTTTTACTTTCCGATAAGAACATTCGAGACCGGCTGAAGTTCTGTCAAAAGCTGAAAAACCTTGGATTTACTAATGACAATCTCCTTAATCTAATGTAGGAAATACATATTGGCCCAAGCCAAACCAACAGAGCCTATGGCCAATATGTGTACACCCCCTTGGTATGAGATGGCTACGATTGGTCGATATTGGCCTGCATTCCGATCTGAGTGGGATTTGGGCACCAACATGCACCAACCAAACGGATTTGACAGGCTGACAATAGACAAGTGAAGCTCACCAGCTCCGGCCATGGTGTGGACAGTAGCATCTGTCCTCGAATTGGTCTGTGGTGGCCCAACCCGAGATGATTTAGCTTGGGCCAATATGTATTTGAAGCATCACGCGGCATGCAAACATCCTTTTTACAGCCGAGTCGTGGATTCAACTGCATCCAATACCTAATCGGCAGAATAGGATAGTGAGAACCAGTAATAGTAAAATAAAAAGTCATGGTAGCTGTCGCAGTGTTGCAGCTGTCACAGTAAGCAGTCGTGGAGAAAGCCAACTTCATTTTGTTGAGCTGTTAACGGAGAAAATTACACGGAAAGAATCCTCGCTGTTTTTGCACAATGCATTAACAATCATCATCACTTATGAACAGAACGGAAGTAATTTTGAGGCAAGATGGAGTCCAGGCGCATACAGGTTTGAAAACTAATGAGGCGATTTCTGAGCAATTTTCTAATGCGTGCATTGATTGGCCTGGTAATTCCCCTGATTCAAACCCAATTGAAAACGTTTCCTCCAAATTAAATGAGAGTACCTTTAGAGACTCCAGACACAAAAATAAGTAGGAGCTGATTCGACGTATACAAGTTGAGTAGGACGCGATTTTGGTAGAGTATCTAAGAAATTTATGTGAAAGTTTCAGAAAGCGGATTTTAAACTGTATAGAAAACGAAAGAGGACATACTTCATGCTAATCATATATTATGTTACCTAATGTGTGCATTTTATAATAAAATTATAATTTTAAACCAAACTCTTCAGTACTATTCTATACAAACAATACTAAGGGCAGAAACTTTTGCGCCGCCCTGTATATGAATTCAGATGGAGTAAGAGGCAATCTTTAACACTAAGCAAATTCTTCACACTGAATGAATCATAAAAATTATTTATCGACTAGAATTCACAATATAATTTCTTGTATTATCTAGCTATCCTCTTATCGCATCGATAATAATTTACTACTTTCATAATTGTAATTTAAGTACCAAATGCCGAGCGCCATATACATTTTTTGTTAAACATAAAATACGGAATACAAAATAAAGTTATATGCTAATAATCTGAAAGATGGGTTTTTCAATTTACTACAAATTTTCCCCCAACCTTCAACTGAATCACATTTTACTTTCAAGATGGTTATTTATTATGGCCGACTTTATTTCCTGAGAAGCATACCATCATATTTGAATCGATATGTTTCGCTGCATTGAAATAACATTTGCACATAATTCGTGCCATTATAGTACGTTTTCTTCGAATATCCATGAACTCATAAAATATAAAAACCATCTTCTCTACAAAAAATAAATAAATAAATGCGACTACGAAACAGAATCAAATTTTTCTACAATTAAAACTCAAAAAATCCACTTACTCCTTTTGGCCAGTCTTCTTGTTCCGATAGCTGCTTCTATAATATCCGTATAGGTTCTTACCCAGCTCACCGACAAATGGAATTTCCACAACGTACTTTTTGCCTTTCTTCAATTTTTCGGACAGTATAATAGTGTAGTAGTCATGGACATCGTTGACATGGGTTCCGTCAATTTTATAGTTTTTTTCTGATTTGTCATCATCAGTTTCGGTGACTGTAATCGTCTCTGGGTCAACTTTCAAATCTTTCGAGTGCAGGGTGATATTAGGCGTGTCCTCGATGACAGTCATTGTAATCCAAACCTTCCCGTTGAACTCAAAGCCATTGTCATCATCGAGATGCGTTACAACTTGCAATTTGTAATGTTCCGGCTTGATGGCATTCGGCAGACGGTAGTCCGGTGCTGGCTCAGTCGAAATCAAAACAAACACCGACAGCAATATGATGGCGGTTACCCGAAACATGACTGCAATAACAGATAGATAGATACTCTGTATATATTTAAATAAAAATATGTAAACGTTAGAGTATGTAGTTTAGGCTGAAATTATTTATGATCAGTTCAATGAATAATACTGTAAAAAAGCCAACCATAAGGTCAACTTCATTTAACACGGGCTTGCATTTAAAAACATTTAGGTTCTTACCCGCTAATGCACGGTTTGCTATCAATCATCGACCTTACAAGCCTTTTAAAATTTCACTCACGTGGAGGCCGGTCTGTGTCTCAAGTTTAAGCTGTGACTGGAATTAATTGATTTGATTGTCTCTTAAAGTTGGCAAGCTCATTTTCATGAATAATGAAATTTGTAATTAGGTGTGGTATGTAAATGAATAAACTAATTTTCCGCTAAAAACTCGAGACTGATGCAGGTGGCCTGTTTCAACATTTTACGTCTATGAATCTATGAGACTGATCACGCTTCGAATCCGAACGAGAAATACTAACATTTTTTCATATTCATCTAAATATAAACGTACTTAGGCTATTGCACGTGCGGCAAGATCAATCGTTAATAGATGTTTGGGTAATTGATTTATTGACCACAAACGCTTTGAGCACACATTGATCGTTGTATTTACCCTGACAGTAACGCAAAAAATCATTCAAAAAAAAATATACTCTGTTCCTTTTCTTTTCATCTTTTTATTCATTCAATATTACTATTAATATCCAAAGTTGGAACTTTGGTAAGCTTACTAATAATTACCATGTATATTTGTGCATAGTTCTTACCTTAAGTAAAAGTTCTTAAACTCTTTAAAAGCTCTTAAATATGTTTTTTTTTAAATTTGAGCAAACTTCAGTCATCTAATATTTTGTAGCATGTCTCTCATTTATATGAGCATGCTCAAATTTAATGGCTACAAACGAGACCAATTTAGAAGTGTTATTCGAAGAATTCTCTGTTATTTCTCAAGCAACACTCTCTTATGACTTCCTTCATTTTAAACTCAACAAGAACGATTATTATCGAATATATCTTCGCAAATTCACCAAAACACTAACACTCAGAGGGGGCTCGCCAGGGGCTGCAATGTCGGCTGTGCCGACCTAAGACTCCTGTCCACTGCATGAAGAGTGAAATCGTTAATTTTCTAAAATATCCTGTGATTATCGAATCACTATTTAAAAAAAGCATTTTCATGTGTGCTTTATCTTTATTTCCGTCCAAACATACGCCAATTATTACATATCGCGCCTTCTTATCTACTCTGTTGTACTATTGAATTCTTACCTGTTCCTCTTCATTAGTGATGGGCGTTTCCGTTGTTTTCAGAAAACGAAAACGAACTGTTTTTTTCCAAAAACAACTGTTTTTTGAAACTTTTTGAAAACTTTTTTCACTCGACCAGCAGCAGATTGATACTGGGTGTTACCATTAGTGATGGGCGTTTCTGTTTTTTCAGAAAACGAAAACTATTTGAAAAAAAAAACAGTTTGAAAAAAACAGTTTTTTTCAAACTGTTTTTTTCCAAATAGCTTTCGTTTTCTGAAAACAACAGAAACGCCCATCACTAATGGTAACACCCAGTATCAATCTGCTGCTGGTCGAGTGAAAAAAGTTTTCAAAAAGTTTCAAAAAACAGTTATTTTTGGAAAAAAAACAGTTCGTTTTCGTATTCTGAAAACAACAGAAACGCCCATCACTACTCTTCATAGCATCCATTTAGGCTTCTCATTTTTTCCGGGTCGGCAGTTCGATGAAATAAGATTATACACCCTTTACAAAATCAAATTGTCGGCGGTATTTTGCAGTATTTCCTCAGATCATATCTCGATTTTCATGTAAAAAATGTTTTTTAGAGGGCTCCGTCTTCAAATTTGAATAAAACAAAAAAGTGTCAACCAGATCACCGTATTTTTTCTTTGCAAAACTCAGCTGTTTTTATTTGCTTTTTGAAGATGTTGTGCAAATGACCGCCGTGACTTCCTCTCAAGAGGCCAATTCCAGAGGTCAAATTTTCGATAACTTTTTGAAGCAACTGGGACCATATGCCGTCAATGATGCGAGTTATGTTGGCTTCTTAAGAGCCGGTTGTTGCTGGTTTGCCAGCGTTTATCAACAATTTGAACTATCCTCACAAGAAGTAATCCAACGGAGCCGAATCGCACGACTTCGGTGGCCATTCGGATTCATTTCCCGAGATAATATGATTTCCGAAATTTGTCTTCAATAAGTCTATGGTTGCGGTTACTATGTGGAACGTAGCGCAATCTTGTTGGAACCACATCTTCCTCACACCCATATGATGCTAATTCTGGAGCAAAAACTGGTTGATCATCGACAGTCTTTGATACCACCAGCATGCAGTACGCACCTTACAGTGCACATTTGTGGATACAATGGGGTCACCATGACTTGACGGATATTTTCCTCGCTCCGGATGTGGCAATTTTTCTTATTGACGCAGCCATCGAATCAGAAATGAGCCCCATCGACGATTATGCGATCTACAAAACTCATGAAGCGATCTTTGAGTTTACACAACTGAGCACTGATATTGGAAATACATTTTGCGATGTATCTCTATTGAGGCAACTTATCAGAACTTACTTAGTAAAACTAGTAGCGACATTGATAGCTGACTTCAGCTTACTTGACAGTTTTGAGTTCTAAAATACGGTACCTGTAAAAAAAGAACCTTTACATGCCTTGCATTCGCTGCCGTCCCAATCGCCCAATGATTGCTGTATGTGTGTGTGTGTGTGTGTGTTCGTAGAGAGGCACCTGACACCTCTTAGAACTCAGGCCAAAGGATCCATTGTACTATTAGTAGCTTACTATAGTTTCCCGGATTTCTTAACAAAATCTAGGATCAATCATAGGGGATAAGAAGCTATCTTCTGCATAAGTGTTCACATTCCAGCCAAAGCATTGATATCTGAGTCGCGCAAACGCTGGATATCCAAAGAGGAAGTGCTGCACACAGTCAGCTTCTTATAAGCAGGATGAAAAAAGTTGATCCTGTGCAATACCTATTCGGTGCATGTGTATCCTAGGCAGTTGTTCCAGATAGCTCTGCGAATTGTCCTGTTTTTGTTATGAGCATGACTGAGCTTTGAAAGGAAGACCTTAGTGTGCCTGGCCGGATCAGAAAACATAGATCTCTCTTTAAGAGCATTAGCTATCAACTTTAAAAAAAATGGCATATGCAAATGCGGCTGACAGACCCAAGGTGGGTTCAGAGCTTGTAGTTGAAGCGTCGAACCTTGCTTTGCAATGCCGCCAGTAATTTCATTTCCGGCATCACTAGGTATCCAGAGCAGATGCACTTTTTTGAATTTGGTGACAGAGTTTAATTGCTCCCCGCACTCTTGGGCGATTTTCGAAGTAGTCAGGGGTCTACGTCATAACTTCACTGTCACTGCAAATAGAAATACGTTTTCCATTTCAATTTTATTCCATTGTCCAGCACGCGCTCTCAAGATAGTGAGGATTTCTGCTTGAAATCATTTGCCATTCAATGAATGCAGTTGGGCATTAGTTTCAAATCTAACATCTGTCTTCGACCCGCCCATGAAGAAGATTTCAGAGTATCTCCTCCATAGACATATAAAGAATGGACACGAAATGATAATCCATCCCAACGGGAATCGCGGTAATGTATGCTGGCGTAATGCATGAATCAAACAATGCTGGTAATGCACATTTCTGATTTCCAAAGCTGTTTTCCAGCAATTATAAGATATACTCGTATACATGACTTGGAGCATGGAAAATGCTGCAAGAGAGAAAGCTCATATGTTATAAGTCCAAGACTGGCCAATGAAATTCACTCGCAGAAACAAGGGGAAAAGAACTTGCGAGCATACATCGGCTATGGGTAGTCTGCTATATAAAGCGGAAAGATGAAAATTTCGAAGCATTTCAAATCATCACGCACGGGTAAGTAAAATGTATGAAAATAATTCCCCCTAGTAGCAAAGAGCATGCGCTATTAGAATTTCCAATGAGCGTCAGCATACGATCGGCCACCGGCCAAAGCTTTCATTCATATTGAGGCGTTTAAATGCGAGAATACGATGTCGTACTTTCCAAAAAGCTCTTATACATAAAGCTATAGAGCTAAAAGCATGCGTTTCCCCTTGTATAAATCTTCCCAGCCTAGGACATGCAATGTTAAAAAGAAACCACGCGTAATGGTCCGGTAATGCTTACACGCATTACGCGAAATGCTTACCGAATATATCCGTAAGCATTATTTTTCCCGTTGGGATGAACCCGTACGTGAATGAAGCATTTTTACTACATATGCAACTTACTCTCTGCAAAAAAGCTTTCCCCTCAATGCCGCACACTATACCCTTCTGCGCTGTTGACTCTCTATGTAAACAAACATTTCCATACATTTCTATTGTTGTGAACATGGTCGATTTTCGGGTTAGTTGGAATAGCAGGGAAAATAAAATATGTGTCACATGGGGCACAAATTTCAAAATTAATCAAATTTTCTGAATGAAATTTGATGTTATTTTGTAAGGGGAGGTCGAAAATGTTGCTTGCATACATATAACAACCATTTCTTTCCACAATTCGAAAGCTTTCTATCCTAAATCCGGTAAAAAGAGGTACATTGATTCAAATTGAATTTGTACTTACATCACACATTCTAGGGCGAAATCCTATGAGTAATTGGTGCAAAACACTTTTTACTTTCACACTGTTTATTGATCAATCTAAACATTTATACTTTTAATTGATGAAAACACGAAAATAAAACATGTGTCAAACCGCCCGATCGCCATTTTTATTGATTGCTTTTCTTCATAGGCGGGGAAAGCTTGATAGCGTGTAGGGGCATTAAGTTTGATCAATTATATGAATTGACGTCATGTAGGTGAAGAAAATTGTTCGAACGATGAAAACCGGTGTGAATGAACGATTTAAAGTAGCACAAGTAAACTTCGTAATCGACTTGAGCTACTATTTACGAATGCTGCGTGCAGATTATGATGCTAAATGATCTATACGCATGTAGATGTTTTATGTTACGTTGGTAGGCAAACCGGTTGATTAAAATTAAATTAGCAAGTGTTTTGGTCGCGAAAATTTTATTTCAGTTTGATTTCAAATATATCTATTTTAGGGAATTTAAGGGAATTTTAGATTTGATGGCTGTGTTTGTCTGCAAATTAAATTTTCTAAATGGTATTTCTTACACTATAGTTTACTTTTTTATGTTAATAGAAAATACGTTGAATAAGGTGACTAATCAAGAAATAATATTATTGTTGTTGCATTATTTGCGTCATAGGTATAAAATTAATTATAAAAGACATACAGTGAGAAATGTAATAACAATAAATAAATCAACCAAATTTTTTGAAACAAAGCATCGGTCAGAAAGGCCTAAAATCTTATCTGAGTGTGAAAAAAGTGGATTATCAGAAAAATTATGAAAATCCCTAAATTAAGTGCCCCAGTTTTACAAATTAAGGTGAACAAACGAGTTGAAAAGAAAGTCTCTACTCAAATTATTCGAAATTCAAAAAAGAAAGCGAATTTAAAGGGCAGAATGGCGGAAGCTAACCTTATAATAGTTAACAAAAATTGATTTGTTAAATAACGTTTCGCTTAAGAGTGCGCAAAAAGCCAAAATACTTCTGGAAGTCCATAATTTTTGTTGCTGAAGTAAAAATTAATGTTTTTGAATCTAATAAGCGGCAATATGTTCGGCGAATGTTTAATACAGAGTTTAGGAGGGAACATACTACTTCCACTGTAAAATACAACGGAGGAAACATTATGCTATATATAGATTTTGTGAATGGTAGGATGGATCAAACGTGTTGCTTGGGTATTCTTAAAAGAAATATTAAACAAAGTGCTGAAAAATAAGGCATTTTATACAATTTTCGCATGTATCTGGAGCAATGTAGGCTTTGGGCTATTTGTTACTGTCCAAATGCTATTACCGAACTTAAACCCGATCGAACATTTATGGCATCAAATTTATGGGAATCAAATTTGCATTTATGGCAATCAAATCTATGAGCTCGTTCATATAAAAAAAAAACATGTATACCACTCTTGCCACTCTCTCGTATGAAGCATATCAATTTACTTTCTTTTTCCTGGGCTTTGTAAAGACGATCTCTAGGGTGGAAACGCAATTTATTAATTTTGAAAAACCTATTTTACCTGTAATAAATATGTCCGTTTGCTACAAAAAAGTGCGGTTATTTTACATACAATGGAGGGACGATTTGTAGAGTGGGAAGATAATTTAAAACAAAAGGATCGCTAATTTCGGGATATAACCTATTTAACCTGAAATAAATACGTCCCCTTGGTTGAAAAAAGCCAAGATTTTACATGTGATGTAGGGACAAATTTGTAGGGTGGGAACATAATGTAAAACAAAGGGATCATGAATTTTGAAAAAATATGTTTTACCTGAAAGAAATATATCCTTTTGTTACAAGAAAAGTGCGAAGAATTTTGTATATGACGTTGGGACGATTTGTCGGGCAAAAAGGTAATTAAAAACATGTGCTTAAGGATCATTTCGTACAAGAAATGTGCGAAGAATCTGTATTCGCACATTTTGAAAGCAAAATTTACGGCGAGTGGAAGCGTTAATATTCGTATTGAGCAAAATGAAGTGTAGTGTTGTGAATTGTGATAGTGATTATAAACGCAGTGCGAGGGCGATTTTTTTCCGGTAAGTAAACAATATTTGAATTTACCACAGCAAATATTGCAAGTAAAACTTGTGTCGAAATAAACGCCGCGATATGTGAAGTGATTTTTTCAGACAAAGGCTATACAGCTTGAGCGCATTTACAAAATTTACAAAATTACAAAATAGTACCATTTTAAATAATACAATAAAATATTATTGGCTTTAGCTTTAGAGACGATATACGTTGTCTATGCTGATTTATAGACTAGAAGGGAACCAGATCACAAATCAATAACCTCTATAAATTGTTTGTTTTTTGTGGATGCCGAGAATTTTCTAACATTATTTGCGCGTAAATGTCTTGAGTGTATATATAATTTGAAAGTTTTTTAATACTCGTTAGATTAAAACATTTATTTCAGATTGTTTTATTTGAATAGTTTTTGAGCCTAATAAAGTGACTCAGTGCCGCTGAAATTGAATTTAGAATTTCTCTACCAAATGATCCAAGTGAAGTTTTTTTTCACGGAATTATGCTTAGTGATCTGCGTTATGTGGCAACACGGCAACAATTAGGTCTGTTCGCGTGCTTTGAAGCCGTTTATGTACTTCGTTTTACTCAATGCTGAAAATTTCGCCTCTTTCAGTAAATTTCAGTAGAGTCTGAGTTATTGAAAAACAGTGAAAAATGTGAAACGCGTGTCGCGAGTAAAAATTTCCAAATGTGTGCGGCAAGCAACATATTTTTGCATAATGTTGTTTTGAAGATCGAATATTTTTGTGGCGATAAGTTATCACCACTTAGAATGACTTTCTAATTACTATTGTTCTCACAAAAACCGACAACTGAATCTTTTCCGGAAATGCAATCAGAGCGTTTTCGTACTTTTCCTGAATATCCCCCACCACATGATTCACAAAAATTCTGTGACTGAAAGTATGCGAACAGACTTCAGCTCTGCTCAGAGCTAATCATTTTCATAAAAAAAAACCTGTTCAGCTGCCGCACAACTAATTAAAATACTACGCACAGTTTTAATGCAAATCGAAACTCATTGATTCGCTATTGATGTGAATTACATTACATCAATATTAACAAATTTTTATTCACACCAAAAAAGTTGCCCTTTAATTTTCCAATAGTTCACGCCGCCCTCGTCATACAAACACATTGCGACCTCTCGCTCACACAACTACACCAGAGGTCGAAAATTGCTTCATTTCTCTCGGCCCATTTCGTATCCATTCCCCTCTATATCTATGATCTCCTCGTATAGACATCTGGGCGCTCCCAGTCACTTCTGCTGAATAAGATTACTTCGTTTTTTTGCCAAAGGCGTGTAAAGACAACCGAGCATCCGAAGGCATAGCGATAATCGGAAAGATCTCATGCATCGAACCTCTAAAAGAGGAGTGTCTCATATCGTTGTTTCGTAACTATAGGCCAAGCTGAGATAACCTACGGGCAAAGCTCGTCGCCACACTTTAACATTGAATGTCGGGAGGAGGCATATTGAGAAGCGCATCAAGGGTCGCATTCGGAGTAGTACTAATGGCACCACAGATACTCCAAGCACACAGTTCTTTGAAGCGTGGCTAACTTCTTGCGAGCATACAATGGCTTCACAATAGTCCACCATACCATGTATGCGTACGTAATTATCGGCCTTATGATTGTTACGTAGGTTCACAAAGCTACATGAGGCTTTGAGATAACAAAAGCTCTTTTGCATTGCCCAAAATCGTTTAAAGTTCGAGTAAGCTGCACTTCCACATGATTCTTCCAGAGAATAATTCACTGTAAGGCCGTGTCTCGAACACCAATTTTCAGTTAAGTCCAATGTGCGTTGTGTATTTCTACATAGTTCGTTTGGCAGAGAGTCAACTAGCGTACTCCACAGGAGAGGTGATGGGTTACCCTCTTTAGGGCACCCAGTTGCAGTTTGCGTTCTCAAGTAGCAGCTGAATCCAATTTCCGACACAAACAATCGCAGCGTTAGCATGATATGTATACATTTAACTAAGCCATCCTTCACGCCATCACATAGCTCCACAAAGGGCGCGCAATCAAAAGCTGTTGTGTGTATCAGCATTAGCAACAAATTAATTGAAGCGGGCATAGTTGTACTATGAAATATTATAATTTTGCTGCAAATCATTGTGTGTTTCATATTTTTTTCTCCACGTCGAAACACTGAAACATACGTTTTACATCAGGTTTATCTGGTTATTCTTTGGCGTGAAAATTTTGATAATCCGGCAAAGCAGCGACTCTGCTTATTGTTGACAGAGAAAACGTCAATTATTTCAATTTTCGATCGATTTCTTTATCGACAAGACATCGGCACAATTCAATTTTGCTTGAAATCAGTTGAAAGCTCAAGCACGTATTGATGCACTCAGAGAAAAAACGGTTGACTTAAATAAATTCGTATGTAAATACAAGAAAAAAACAATTTTTATTTGGAAAGGTAATGTGAAAATAACACCTCATAGTCATTTTTAAAAGATGTTTATTCAAACCAAGAGACCTTATGTCTTCAAATTAAAAGACGTTTATTTTGAAAGCAATGAATTCAAAATGTAAAGTTAACAAACACATTTTGGTTTTAACAGAGCGAATACTTTTATCGCAAAGCCCCACAAACTTTAAAATGAAAAATGGTCGTTTTCTATCAAAATAGATTGCGCTGTATTTCTAACAGGAGTCCTTTTGATTTCACTACTGCTAATATGTATGAATAAATGTAAAATTATTCCTTACAAAAATCTGTAATTTCGTTTGATGCTATAGCGAATGACTTTCATTGAAAAATAAAATCTCATTTTCATAACACATTTATTTTTAGTTTATTATATTATTCAAAATAAGATAGAACTAAAATTTACATTCAAATATTTATTGTTAAGTTAATAGTTTGTCATAGTTTTTGTCTGACTACTTTTTGTCTATTACATAAAAAATTATAACAGCTTGGGGGACCATACACTTCGTTCAAAAACTTTATTTTACTGTGTAACGGTTCTTCTATATATAAGGAATGGAATTTATTACAAAATTCTACTACCTGCCAACTTTTACAGATTAAAAAGTATTCATTTTTTCACTAACCAAAATCGTTTCAATCTCAAATACTTTAAAGTTATTTAAAAAAAATCATCAGTTCCCATTAATATATCACCATTTTTGTAGTGATAGCTTGTGTACTGCAAATCGGTTACAGTATATACACTGCAATCTAAAGGCAATACCTCTGCAAAGCTAACACTAGATTCTTGTAGTTCATAAAGTTGACCATTTTTGGATACAATTTCTTCGTGGAAACAAGTCTTAGAATGAAGTAAATATGCAAAGTGCAAATTTGATTAAATACATAGTGTTAGAGACACATTGAGTCTAGAAGTAATCGTTCTGGCGTATCCTTTGTGTAATTGATGCTCAGCTTCAAATCTAAAAGTCCAAAGGTGTCGCACAAATAGATCCTCACTTTCACATATGAATTTATATTCGGTTGAAGTTAATATTTGACACGTATCTAAGTTTATATTTAATTCACTTTCCATTATATGTATGTTCGCACAAAAAGCTTAAACGCGAGTCAGATAATAGTTTTCACCACTTTAAACGCAATTCACATTGCAGTTTTAAACACTCAATTTGCAGCTCACATTGATTACAACGCAGTGCTTATCTAGAGTGAGGATGAAATAACTACGTATGTTTTATTCTGGTATTGTAGCCTACAAATAAACGTATGTAGAATTAAAATTAAGCGTATGTAGAATTAAAAATTTTCTCTGTAGAAACTACATGCGACGCCATAAAGATATGTAAAGACAAAATACCTTGTTTTTGGATTAACAAGTAGAGCTCTTGAAAATGACAAGCATCAGAGAATCGCATGTGGCTTTAACGTTTTCCAGCTGTAGAAGCTACATATGGTGTCGGAATAGGAATTGAATACTTTTTAATTTGTAATTGAAAGCAGGCTATAATCAATACAATTGGACTTATTTTTGAAAATACATACAATTTATGTAAGTTTTACAGTTTCATCTGTAAAAACTACCGTATTTTTGTACTTTTAAAATAAAATAATAAAATCTTTGAAACAAGTAAGTTTATTTCTCTCAGTGTGTCAAATGTAAATTTTTCGCTCGAAAAAATAGTCTGCGCATACTAAATTGGCGTGAATTAAGTGGAGACATACTGCCACTGACATCTGAATTTTCATTACGATGGCAACTTTTCACGTAAAGAAGTGAGTACCATTTTCGCTAAAATTGTAACTAAATTTTAGCCGAAAAAAAATCCACGTGAAACCGAAGGAAATAGCCCTAAAGTTTTGTAAATTGGTAAACACCGTCAATATATGAGTCGTTTATTTTGAAAGTGGCATAAGTCACTTTGTTTTTAAATCGAGATAATTAAGGGTTTGCGTTTTAACATGTTTAAAAATATAGATGCCAACTATCGAGAAGATTTACTTGTATTTGTTACCTCAGAATACTTATATTTGTTCTCAGAGTAAATAATTTAGTATAGTCATTGAAAAACCACCATTTTTCATTACGGAGAGTGACTTATACCACTTTCAAAATAAATAGTTTAGAAAAATTACTGACTTGAATTAATTTTGTTCGATGTATTTTACTAAAGTGATGTTTTGAAAAGACAGTGATTGAAGATTATTGATGAATAAATCAACTAAATAATAATAAATTATAATATGTATTTCATGTTAAGGTTTATTAAACAAAAAAAAATATTTTAGTATTCATAAAATACAAAAAAAAATCAGTACATTTTAGTACATAAGTAAAAGTTATTCATAACTATAACGTATTTCATATGAAATTGCATTAGTTCAATTTAACTGTCGTCATTAATATGGGTGACTAATTCCTCGGAAATCATATTTTGTTATAATGAATATTTTGTCTAATGAAGCAAATCCATCATGTCTTTAATTTTGCTAAAGCAACAGGACGAGGACCAGCATATAAAGGTGTCATTTCTATTTGTGAATAACACCTAGGTCTTCCTCTTTTTGGTGACAAATCCAATGTTAGAAATTTATCTTTTTCATCTAAAGTTAGTTTATAAAACATTTTATAGGGAATATCATGGTAAAATCTTAATTATATCCGCACGTTAACATGTTGTTGTTTATCATTTTTACACTTTTCAAGATAGAGATTATACATTTTCCTAATATTTAGATCTGATCTATTAATATATTCTGTGGGGACTATGACCCCTTGTGTAATGGCTAGGAAAGGCGGGGAAGCTTTGAATATGCTCTTTGATAGCTTTTTCAATAGATTCTTCCATTTTTCTCCTGGAATTTTCAGATGTCCCACGCGAATCTTCTCCAGGAACTTCTTTTGTAAGAGCTCGAGCTGGTCGTCCTTTTGAAATATTGAAAGTATCTAGAGAAAATTTTTTACAAACCAACTCACTTGCATTTTCACATGTCCAATAATATTTAAACTGGCGTTGTCTTGGTTTTGATATGTAATTCCTAGGTCTTCTCTTTTTGGGTATTCCACGCTTAACTATAGTATTTAGAAACAAATTTTGCTTCCCGAAGTTTGCTTACTTCGAAAATTTATCAAAGATAAGTTGTCAATCAAACGAACTTATTTTATCGCCACTATTTTTCAAACATCAAGACTTAACTGCAATTTTTTTGGGAAAAACAATTTTGGAGTTTGCTGTTGCATACTTTTCACCGCTATTTCTTTTATGCTATTAAGGCTTTGAGTATAATTTTTCTCATTTCTGCATCCTCTTTTTTGTGCACGACGACTTTCTGTTCCCTGTGTTGTGTTGGTTTCTTTTTCTAATGACACCATAGGAGTTGTTTCTCCATCTGATGAACTCACTCTTATATGTCTTTTTCGGGCGTTAACGCTTTTTCGCATTACAGGGAATATTTCTATAACATAATAATATGCATTGGAATTTTATAACTAAAACAAGTATGTTTTACCTGATTCACTGTCTGATAACATCATAGAAAAATAATTTTTATAATGCTAATGATGATAGTGCGCATCATTAGTAGTATAATATAACTACACAACTGCACTATCCTTTCTCACTTATGAAAATGTGTCAACTGATCAAAATTTTTTCTTTCTTTTCTCCACTAAGCCCCGTAATTCATTTTCTGAGTACAGCGACTTACGCCACTTTCAAAATAAACATGTTTGTTGTACTGTTAATTAGCGAAACTTCTCTCGAACGAGATTTCAATAGCTCTGAACAAATTGATTTCAATTTTTTTTTTTTTTTGAGAAATACCGTTAAATTGTAATTGATATTATCATTAACATGATTTTTTGGAAAAAGTGACTTATGCCACTATCAAAATAAACGGCTTATATCAATGTTTAAAAATAATATTTAATATTTTGAGACTTTGTTGTTAATTTTTGGTATATTCGAGAAGAATATGCTTGCATACTCTTGTTGTAATGTTGTCTTGTTTTATTAACTGCTGACCCATTCCAAAGTACCACTAGCAGCCACTGCTAACTCCTATGATAAGTGTACTACCCATCGTCTTTGAGTATATCTTACTCTGATTAGGCACATGACTTGAACCAGGAATAGGTAGATTAATCGAACCTTTTCCTTCACGTGCGTATAAATTGATTTCAAATGAAGATTCTACCAACTTCAACCACCAAAGCCGTGAAGTGTTGTAGTGTGGCTACTTTTTTTCATCTGAAAAGGTGATCATTTTTCACAGCTCAGGCTTTCATTTTTGTTTGATAATGCAAGCTCTGCCCTTAAAATCTGATATGCTTCGTCACTGTTGGCCACTGCAAGCCATCGCCAGTCTACACAATGGGCCACATGATGGCCGGCATTGTGGAGGCGACATTACAAGCATTACACAATTGATGATTATAAAGAGGTTGATCAATGAATGTCCTCAAATAATAGTGCAGACGCTGCTCAGCTCACCACGTCTGGCTGGGCAGAGAAAGTAAAAAAACTTCTTGCTTATCCACCCGCTAAATGCCCCAAAAATATTTGTGCATTGACGCAGCACGATATGCAGCGTTTTCTTTTCAGTTTCTGTTTCGCTACAGAACTTGGAGCTGGTTTGCTTAGGGCGGCTGCGTTTAGAATGCTATTTGTATGTATGAATACTGTAATGGATTCATTTTTAATATAGGATGTTATTTATATGTTTTGTTTTTGTAATGGATTTATTGCTGAGCTCAAGAATTTAATGTTTGGTGCAGATTGAAATTCTTTTGATTTGTCTGTTTGTTTGTTTGTGCTTACAATGCGTTAGCTTGAATTCGAATGATTAAAGAAAGAAGTTGTTTTTTTTTTCAAGTAAATAATACAAATATATTAAGCTTGTCGCACACTATTCTGACACGATACGTCACGACACGATAAGACAAAAATCTGTGAGAATCAATTGCATGTAATTGTATGCCCGCACCTTGACTAACCGACACGACAAAGCACAACGTCGTACGACGTTTGTCGGATTGGATCGAATTTGAACATCATAAACGAAAAAATTATTTCGCTGTCGTGTAGTGTCGTGACGTGTTAAGCATATCGCACACTATTCCGACACGTCACAACACGACACGACCAAAATCTGTCAGAATAAACCAACACGTCACGACACGACAGGACAGCAAAAATTTTTTGTCGTTTGTGATGTTTGAATTTAATCCAATCCGACAAATGATGTACGTCGTTGTAGCGTGTCGTGTCGGTTAAGTGTGCGGGCTTTCATATAGCTTCATAGATTTTATGATAAGCATCAGTTGTCGTTCAGCAGTTTGATATTTAAAAAAAAAATACGAATTGGAAATGGCCAGAAAATAGAAAGAGCTGTATGAAGTAAGTTAAAAAAATTACAATAAATCACAAAAGAAGGAAAATATATCAGAAGAATTTGCTGAGAAAATTTCAATTTTTATTTTTTTAAATGCTTCACATTACACACTTTCCATTGTATTGATCATAATGCATTTTCTGGACAATTCATGATAAGCATCAGTTGTCGTTAGGCAGTTTGAACCGCTAGAAACACTAATGTTCGAAGAACAGTAGAAGAATCGTGCAGGTTTTGAGTCCATATTCCACCACATGCGCTGCTTATTACGGCCAAACTGTTTCAAATGCCACGTTTTACTTTGGTCTCAAGAATGCATTATAACTCATATGGTAGAAGGTTTCAGATATTACCACTGGAATGAATTTAAACGTTTATGAGAGCAAAACACGGGTTAATTATACTCGTTATCAGTTGCTTATATAACAAAATTTTGAAAGCAGCATTTCATATAACATAAATTCAGAAAATGCTCAGTGCCTGCAGCACTGTAACTGAAGTTGGAGTTTGGGGCTGCGATCCGAAAAATTTGCAGAACTTTGGGAATTGAAACATCGGTTATTTATTTTCATTGTAAATGTTTCCGGTATGAATACTAACTGTAAGCATTTATTGATACAAAAGTAGCACAACCGACTCGTGCTGGCAACCTTTCGCCAGTATCAAAGCCAAGAATATATAACATCTGCTTCACGTTGCTATATAACATTTGAAGTTATAGGAGTATAAAGAAGTTTAGGGTTACCTGCAGCGAGTTTTTTCAAATAATCGAAAGCTTAATATTTACTGTTTATTGTCACTACAATATCATAACCAATTGAAAATTCTACGATAACACCGCTTAATAAAGATATTGCAAACAAACACAAAACCAACAATAGCTGGCAACCGTATTGTGGCTTTTCAACCAAATTTGGCTTGAATAATGTTTATAATAGGTTCCAGTAATTGTATGAAATTCGTATTGATTTCATGACTGCACTGGAAGTTATAGGGTAAAAAGTTTTATTTTCGTGAGCGAATTTTCAAAACCAAAGACACAAAAATTACCATAGCTGGCAGCACCAATCGAATTTTTCAACCAAATTTCTATCAAACAGAGTTTAGAGTAGGGTGCAGCTACTGTGTCAATTTCATGAAAATCTAGTAACTAATTCACATTTCATAGGGCAAAAAGCATTTTTTTTTCTTTGTAATTTTTTAAGATGGCACCACTGGAACAGAGTTGCCTACAATTCAAAATCGCTTCTATCAGACCTGGCCCTACTTAAGCCCAATGCATTCTGTAAATTTCAATTCTATCTGATTATTGATTCGTGAGTTCCCGTGAACAGAAGTTTTTGAAGCTAAAAATATAGGTTAACTGAGAAAGGGTTACCGTTCTTGTCCGACATGAAATTTCCAAAGTTTTACTTTGACTGTGTAGACTGAGCATAAGATTTGTATACAGATTGGTTTTATTGTAGAAACGGACATTTTTTAGGATATTCGATGGATTGAATGTTTTCACTTCCAAATTTTTATTTTTTCAAATTTAAGACACCAAAATTATAATAGCTGGCACCTCCAACCGAATTTTTCAACCAAATTTCTACCAAACGTGGTTTAAAATAAGGTGCAGTCATTTCGTCAAAATCAAACGATTCAATCAGAACTTATAGGGCTAAAAGCAGTTATCTTTTTTAGTGATTTTTCAAGATGGCACCACTGGCACAGAATCACCCGCATTTCAAAATCACTTCTATCAGACCTGGTCCTATTTAAGACCAATACATTCTGCAAATTTCAATAAATTTTGTTCATCATATCGTGAGTTTCCGTGAACAGAAGTTTTTGATGCTAAAAATATAGGTAAATTGGGCAAGGGTTACCAGGCGTGCCCGTTATACCATATCAATTTTTTTTTTGTTTATGTAAACAAAGCACAAAATTTACATATGAGTGGCTTTTTTTTTTAAGAAACGACATTTTTTCAAGAGAAACGATGATTTGGAGGTTTTCACTTTCAGTGCCTGTTTTAGCTATAGGGTTGCCAGCACGCTCATTAAAACGAACATTAATCTACAACTAAATAAAACAAACATGTCCTGAAAATTTCGTAATGATTGAATAGCTTTGTCAAAAGTTATCGCAATTTAAATATTTTCAAATTTTCCCGTTCTCTTTTTAGGCACCCAGCGCACACATGGGGTTAAAAAATTCCAAAACGTTATCCGATTCACATGTAAAACTTGTTCGAAATTTATGTCGTCAACTTTATTTTTGCAAAAATTATTTGTGTACGGAATAATAGGTATATTAAAAAAATCACTACAATGGCCTCCGGCGCCAAAGGGTTAGAGATTATAAACTTTTTGTGAGACTTGGCACTATTCTGCATGACACCAATGTGTCCTGAAAATTTCAGCTCAATCGGATGGCGCGTTCCTGAGATTTTTTCACTGAAATTTTTTGATGATATATATATGTATATATATATATATTTATATATATATATATATATATATATATATATATATATATATATATATGTATGTATATATATATATATATATATATATATATATATATATATATATATATATATATATATATATAGATATAGATATAGATATAGATATAGATATAGATATATATATATATATATATATATATATATATATATATATATATATATATATATATATATATATATATATATATATATATATATATACATATATATATATATATATATATATATATATATATATATATATATATATATACATATATATATATATATATATATATATATATATATATATATATATATATATATATATATATATATATATATATATATATATATATATATATCTAAATATATATATATAGATATGAATTTTTGGCCAAAGTGATTTTAATACTAATGTTCTTCTTCGAACATTAGTAAAAATATCGAACTGCTAATGGAGGTAAAATTTTGGCCAGAAACTACTGCAAAAGTTTCTGTCCTTAGTATTTCCTGTACAACATTTAACACACTTGAAGCAACATAATATATAATTAGTATGAATTATGCCCTCTTTCGTTTTCAACACAGTCTAAAATTCGTTTTCTGAAACTTTCACATATAAAAAGTTCGATGTATTAATCCTCTTTGAATTTTGGTACCTGTTTTTACCGACTCTTAAACAACATCAGTCATTATTTTGGTATCATCACTGAATTAATTTAAGCTATGCAGGTTTAAGAAAAAAGACGGGGGTTTCAAAATGTGGAAAGATAGCTTTTTCCCATTATAAATTGATTTTTCATATCAAAGAGCAGAAACTTTTACGCCACTCTGTAGAAAAAATTGTTTGAAATAAGCTCAAAAAGTTACGACAACACACAAAAGAAGACAAAAATGGATGAGAAGAAATTACAATTAATTTCAATTTTATCATTTTTTGAATTTTTAACAATAAACATTTTCCATTGCATGAAACATAATACATTTTCTGAATACTTTTCGCAAACTGATGTGTCGGTCGGTTCGGAATAGTGTGCGTTGGTCTACCGACTGTCGTACGACATTTTTCTATGTCGTGTCGTGTCGTGACGGAATAGTGTGCGACAAGCTTTAGTGTGGGGGCTTTCATATATTTTTTATTTTTATTTTATTTTATTTATTTACCAAGCAAGGCTTACATGTATAAAAAGAATAAAATAAAATAGTACATGCATAAAATTACGAAACAAAATAAAAATAAAACAAACTATATAAATACAAGACTAATACTAATAAATAGTGCATAAATAAAATAAGTTATAAACAGACAACAAATAAAGTGAAAAATAAATGACAGATGGCAAAAGAAAGACTAACAAATTAAATAGACTAACAAAATAAATGGCAAATGAATGATTAACAAAATAAATACCAAATTTAAATTGAACATACAATACATATATGTTAGTATGGTAGGGGGTGGGGAGACTATAAAGAGAGAGCCTTGATGATGTTATTTTTAAACGTTGATTTAGAAACCGTAGGGGAAAAGTTCTCGCTCATGCTATTGAATAGCTTGCAGCACCTATTTATTGGCTCGTTTGCTGCATATGTTGTGTTGTGATGGTATTCAATAAGCAATCGTCGGGATCTAGTGACTCTCAAGGGCTGATTGAGTACAAACTTTTCTTTCAAGTAGACGACATTAACCACGTCTCTGATGACATCGAAGCTGAAGCAGGCAGATAACATTAATCTTCTCGACGCAAGGGGTAACAAATTCATACATTTAAGGCGATATTCGTATGATGGTAGATTACTGAAATCATAAGGGTTGAAAAGGTCCCTCAAAGCGAATAGTAAAAATTGCTTCTGAACAGACTCAAATCTTTGGCTATGAATTTCAAAAGCCGGATTCCAGATAGTGCACGCATATTCAAGAAGAGGACGCACGAGTGAAATATACAAGGATTTAGTAACCCAGAGATTCTTAAACTCTTTGGCCCGTCGCTTAATGAAACCAAGTTGTTTACTTGCTCGGGAAAGCACTCTATCGTAATGAAGATTGAAGCGGAGCTTTTCATCCAGGGTGACACCGAGATCTAATATGTTGTCAACCCTGCTGAGTGACTTATCGTTGAGGCGGTACGTATAATGAACGCGTGCAGTTTTGCGAGAGAAGCTTATTGCGCGGCATTTATCAATATTAAGAGGGAGCTTGTTCGCGGAGCACCAATGGTCTAGAGAGTTCAGTTTAGACTGAAAAAAGGTAGCGTCAGATGGTGTCCTGATGACATAGTAGATTTTGAGGTCGTCCGCATATAGTAAATGGGGAATGTCAGATAAAACCTCCGATATATCAGATATAAAAATATTAAAAAGAAGAGGGCCAAGATGACTTCCTTGAGGTACACCAGATTTCACGTCAACTTTCTTAGAAATTAGACCCTGGAATTTCACGAATTGCAAGCGGTCGTGTAGGTAGGAGCCAAGCCACTTTAGTAAAGGTCCTGCAATTCCAAATTGTTTCAGCTTGGGGATCAAAATGGAGTGGTCAACTCGGTCGAATGCTTTGCTGAAGTCTGGATAGACTGCGTCGATTTGATCACCTTTCTCCATTTTGCATAAAACATCAGAAACAAGGACCATAAGATTAGTTGTAGTAGAACGACCTTTTCTAAATCCATGCTGCTGCTCGTTCAGTCGAGCGTCGACCAGAGGAGAAAGTTTGCAGTAGATGATTTTTTCAAAAAGCTTGGGAATAGCAGATAGAATGGCGATGCCTCTATAATTTTGAACAGAACGTCTATCACCACTTTTATAAATTGGTGTAATATAAGAAGATTTCCAATACGAAGGAAATAGCCCAGAGGAGAGAGAATTATTGAATATAGTATGAAGGGGCGAGATCAGTTGTTTTACACACTTGATCAGGAAAGTAGGAGGGAGGAGATCAGGTCCAGGGCCCTTGTTACTGTCAAGCTCCATAATGGCAGTAAATATCTCATTCCTCGATATGGTCATATCCTCAGCAAAAATTGTTTGAGTCGCGCCCGGGAATCGATATAATGTTGGGATGCTAACTGGACCAAAAACTACTTGAAAATGGTCAGCAAAAAAGTTGCAGATCTCCTGAGGAGAAGAAGACAACAAAGAATTTCCAGTGGACATTTTATTTATTTATTTATTTACATATTCAACAGATAAAAATCCAATAACTGAATATAGAAACATATAAAATATACAAAGAATCTACTAATGAATGAATGTAAAATATAGAGCACAAAATAATAATAATAAAAAGATCAAATATCATAAACAAAGTAAAGGTGAACATGAATAAATTCAAAATTAAGAAAAATAAGAAAAAAAAAAACTACAATGAAAAAGAGAGAAAAAAAATGTAAGCATATATATAGAACAAAAAGAATATCGAAATAAGAAAATCAAAATTAAAATTAATGTATCATATGAGCAAGGAAAAAAGATAAAAACGTATTAAATAGAAAAAGTAACGACTTTATCCTTTAAAATAGTTTTGAAACGTGACAAGGTCGGTGGCAGAGAACCTAGTCCGAGTGCATTATGCTGCCTAGGTATGCGTAAAAGCGGTGAAAAGTAGTACGTGTCAGTCCGCGCAAAAGGAACGTTAAACGTTAACGTGGATCTATTTGACCGATCCGTAACACGAACGGAAACCTGGTTGCAGAGGTCAGATGGAACAAGTTGATGGTGCAGTTTGAACAGAAGGCATTCATCGAGAAAAAGTCTGCGAGATTTCAGGGATGGTATTTGCAGCATGGTAAGTCTCGCACTATACCCACGGTAATCAAAATTGAATTTGTAAAGAAGAGAGCGGGTGAACCTGCGTTGTACAGATTCAACCGCATCAATCAAATATTGAAAATGAGGACACCAAATTTGACAACAGTATTCGAGGATACTGCGGACAAAGGAGACAAACAAATGTACACAAGTAGAGATATCGGTAAAATATTTAGATGATCTCAGTATAAAACCCGAAAGTCTGGACGCTTTGGAGGTTATGTGCAAGATATGTTTATCAAATAATAGTTTAGAGTCAAAAATTACCCCGAGGTCTTTAAAATTTAAAACGACTTCGAGAGAGGCTCCAGAAACGTAGTAAGTAAATACTATTGGGTAAGTTTTACGCGTGAATGACATTTGGCGACATTTTAAGACATTCAAAGTAAGATGATTTGCATTACACCAGTTGATAAGAGTGAGCAGGTCATTCTGAAGCTGTAAGCAATCTTCGAATTTATCGATTACTCTGAATATTTTTAGATCGTCTGCGTATAGAAGAGAAAAAGAGTTTAGCAGGCCCGGGAGATCATTAATGAAAATTAAGAATAATAAGGGGCCAAGGATCGAACCCTGTGGAACACCTGAGGAAGGATAGAAGGGAGTGGACGAACAGGAGTTCACCGTAACAACACAAGTACGCTCATGAATGTAAGTAGAAAACCAGGAAAGCAGCGGACCATGAAAACCATATTTCTCTAATTTCAACAGAAGAAGCTCATGGTTGACAGAGTCAAACGCCTTGGAGAAATCTGTGTAAAGAACATCCACCTGTCTTTGCTGATCAATGGCGGAGGCAACAGTGTTGGTGAACGATAGAAAATTAGTAACAGTAGATTTGCCTTTGACAAATCCATGTTGCTCGGTGGCGAGGAGAGGCACAAATAGAGGATATACTCGGTTGTAGACAACTCTTTCTAGTAGTTTACTGAAGCAAGGCAAAAGCGATATAGGGCGGTAATTCGAGATGCAAGCAGGGTCACCGGTTTTAAGTATAGGGAAAATATTGGCAGATTTCCATAAGAAAGGAAAAACGCCAGTTGCGATGCTGAGGTTAAATATTATCGACAAGGGTACACAAAGTGAAGAAGATAGTGACTTGGCTAGTATGTTTGGAATACCGTCAGAGCCACAACTAGAGCTAGAATCGAGACAACTCATTAAGTTCTCAACTTCTAAAGGGTTTGTATGGAAAGAAGAGAGCGCTTTCAGGCTATCACGATACGACGAAGGAGTTGAATAAGAAACATGTGGAGGAGAAAGAGAGTTTTGCGGTGTTGAAAACGACGAAAAAAAACGAGCGAAGAGCTCACAGGTCTCTTCAGTTGTGGCAGCAGAATTTTCGTGAAGAAACATGCTTTGGGGGATAACGGGGGATTTTTTCAGGGAGTGAATGAATGACCAGAAGGGTTTAGAATTGTTGGAACAGATCGAAGCCTCAACTCTGGCAACGTAGGCACACATGGCTTCTTTAGCGACCTTTTTGGCATGAGAGCGTCGTTTTTTGAATTCAAGAAGATCAACAAGCAGAGAAGAACGTCTGTATTTGTTACGTGCAACATCCTTTGCCCTAAGGGCAGCAGCAACTTCAGTGGTAAACCATGGAGCATCATTAGGCCTTCTGGAACGACAAGTGGGAGTAAAGCGATGAATGAGGTTTGTAAGGAAGACGTAAAGTCTATGAAGAGCCTCGTCAACGTCTAAACAGCGAAGAAATGCGTACCAATTAACATGGTTGATTTCGTTCGCCATTCCGGCGAAGTTGGCTTTAAAGAAATTGAACCGGGAATAGCAAGGGACTTTAGATCTAGCGGGAAAATTTAAAGAAAGTTCTAAAAGTAAAGGAGGGTGATGGGGATCGGGAGGGACATACGGTAAAACAGCGGAATCTAAGTAAACGGAAGACATTGGAAGATTAGAAAAGATAAGATCTAGTATTTTTCTATTGGTATTAGGTAACGAGTTTAATTGAGAAAGGGAGCATAAAGAAATGAAGGAAGACAGGATTAAGGAAAGATTATTACTGGAAGTAATGGTTGAAAAGGAGGTGTTCCACTCGATTGAGGGCATATTGAAATCACCACATAACATTAAGTGGTCGGATGGAAAACGACATAGAAGATAGGATGATAGCTCAGAAAAGAAAAGTTCGTAAAGTGAAGAAGGGCTATTACAGGGGATATAGATTGAAGCAACCAATAACAATGAAGCAGGAGTTAAAGAAACACGCACTAAAATACATTCCACTGAGGAAGAAGTAGAAAAATCGCTGCAAACTGAACAAGCGAGAGATTCGTGAATGCCAACGAGAACCCCTCCACCATCAGACTTACCAGAGACTAAACGGTCACGATCCTTGCGGAAAACAGTGTACTGTGGCAAGATCTCAGCATCAAAAATATCCTCGTTCAACCAGGTTTCCGTAAGGCATATGATATCATGAGCTGATAAAGTAGAAGAAAGACTTACCTTATAGGACTTGGTCCTCAAGCAACGGACGTTTTGGTAGTAAAGCTTTAAGGAACGGTTTATGTTTATGTTTGTGTCTTTTTTCCTGCTCTGGACCGAAAATTTTCACGCGGAATCTTAGTGAACTCCTTTACGAAGACCCCAGGTGGCCAGAAGTCGTACTTAAGTAACTCATTGATGCCAGAAGAAACCGTGATGCAGAAAGAAGCAATGGTCTGATCTTGAAGATTATCCGCGGTGAGTTTTCTGCACAGCAGTAGCGGTGGCGCGTATCCGAGTTTAGCGGCCACATACTTCTTGATGGATTCGGCAGAAGTACGATATGCTAGCCGTGAAATAAAAACCTTCAGTGGAGGACTAACAGCTTCTATTTCCGGTAGTATTTGAGAAGCAGTTGCAGAGGTGGATAGATGTTGTATAGTTGAGTTGCTATCCTGCGGTGAAGAGGGTGCGATATGCACCGTCGGCAGTGTTTGAGAAGCAGTTGCAGAGGCGGATAGATGTTGAATAGTTGAGTTTCTATCCTGCGGTGAAGAGGGTGCAATTTGCATCGTCTGGATCGAAGACAATGGAGAGATCGAAGGTATCAGCAGCTGTTGATGACTACATGGTGACTGTTGAGGAACCCGTTTCGACGCTTTAGCTACAGCTTGAGCCTGCGAACGAGTACGTACAGCTGTAGGAGATCCAGGTGGGTTTGTTATAATGCAGTCATCATTCAATGTTGCGTGTGATGACACAGTGGGCTGCTCAATGTCAGCAATACGGACCAGCTCATCGACCTCCTTGCTAGTGTGGCGAAAATCGTCCGTTAGTTTCGCAAGTGCGTTAGAAAGAGTATCGATGGCGGTCTTCGCTGAACGTAGACGAGAAGCGTAGGACACCATTGAGTGTTTCCTACATTTGTCGCAAAACCAGTAGACGCCCGAATCACGTTGCAAGATCACATCCGTGCATTTACCCGGAAGGGAGACGCATTTAGAATGAAAAGTTAACGCACAAAAACCAGCACAAGTGATCATAGGCGAAGTGTGTTTTTTGTCCAAACATTCAGTAGGATCGCAATGAAACATTGTACAAATGTTCGTACTAAGTTCAGGGTGCACAGACTTCCAAATGATAAGATGTCAAAAATGACACAAATGGATTAAGTATAAAGCAGAGACGCACTCCCGAGTACTAATAAATGCAACAATAAAGCACAAATGGCGACGCGCTATGTTCAAGGTGCACACACTTCTAAGCGTCAAAACGTCAAAAATGTCAAAAATGTATCCAAAGGAAAGCCGAGACACACTCCCGTAGAAAAGTTGATGACAGCACGCAAAGCACAAGGCGAAAAGCGGTAAAAATGCAAAGTTTAAGAACTCGACGTAAGAAGTCCAAGTACAGCGCCAATTAACACACAAAAGCACTAGACGGCGGCGCGTAGGAGAATCACGAATAGCGTTCGAAATTAAGTGTGACGAGAAAATCGACTGGCGGAAAGAGTAAATCAAAATAAACTTGGAGCTCACGACAGATAGCAGTGTACGGTTCAAAGTTTTGAAGAGGGGTAGCCGCTTGTTTTCCGCTTCATATTAACAAAATCAAAGAATTTTTTGGGGTTGTGGATTATATTCTCCCCTGTAGTTTTAATGTATCTGTCATACGCTTCGTGAGACTTAGTATGGAATTCATGAGCAATTAAATCGTATTCTTCTTTAATACGACGGCTAATGTCGACTTGATTCTTCATTAGCTTGTAAAGTTTGTTCCTATGATTTCTCAGACGTCTAAGAGTCTTGTCAAGCCAAGGTTCAGAGAGTTTATCTTTTTTCCTTATCTTAGGTACAAATTTGTCGACCGCGTCAAAAACAATTCTATAAAACATGGCTACATCATCATCAAGGGAATGGCACATAAACACATTTGTCCAATCGACATTGTCAAGGATATTGTGAATGCTATCATAATCAGCATTAAGGAAATCGTATACAATCGTATTATTGTATGTACTTAACATATTCCAATCTGTAGTGGAAAGTTCAACTGTAAGAGCGGAATGGTGAAGACTATTCGAAAAGAGATTCTCTGCGTCATTTGTTGGACTAACCACTACATCGTCATAAACATTCGTAAAAATTAGGTCTAACCAATTACCATTTTGATTGGGAGTCGGAACAATCTGCTGCAAATCATGGCCGTACAACGTACTCACAAGGTTAAAATCAGAAGACTCAAGTAGGTTTACTGGTATTAAACCATCATCAGACTTATCAGAAACAAAACGCAAATTCGGGCGATTAAAATCACCCAAGATTATAATTTTATCCTCAGGACTACGAGAAGCCATAAAATAAGATATTTGCTCGCATAAATAATTGTACACTGATTCGTCAGATCTCGGTGGGACGTAAAATAAACCAATATAAACCGAGGTTTTTTCAATTGAAACGCGGATAAATATATGCTGGAACAATTCGTGCGAGGCGGAATTTACAAGTTCACTTGAGTGAGTGTTCTTAACTGCGAGTAAGACACCACCACCCCTTGTTTGACCAGTGGAAACATAGTCTCGGTCATTTCTAAAGATAGTCCAGGTACTGTCAAGGATTTCTTCATTCATGTGGGAGTCATTCAACCAGGTTTCAGTGAAAGCAAGCACGTTGAAATGGCAAGATTTGGTGTCAAGAAAGAGTTTATTTATTTTACCCCTCATACCACCGCAATTGTGGTAAAAAATTCTGGGGCTTTTGATTGAGGATATCTTGTTAGGAGCGATACAAGATGCGGTTACAGGTTTTACGTGAAGAATTCTTAACGAAGTTAGAATTAGCAGAAGTCGCAGCAATAGAAGTGCCAATAGTTGATGATCTACTGAATGAATTCAAATTACGAGTTACGATTGAGTCGGAACATACCTTACGGGAATGAGAAGTCAGAGATGAAGAGGAAGTTTTAGTTGGATATGCTATAGCATGAGTCTCTGGATGGGAACACCTGACGGTAGAATTTCGATTCACGCTAGTGAAGTCTCTAGTAAGAAGATTTGAAGAAACTACCTGGTTAGTAGATACAGATGAAGTATAATTACTAGTCAAAATTGAGTTCTTATTTCTACTTTTGATGCTGCTGCTAGCGATGATGGTCCTCCAACGACGAAATATGATGCCATTCCATATATAGCTCCTACCGCTTCCATTCACGTGAGTGAAAAGCCAAGCATACTTGCATATTTATTACGTTGAGGTAACATCTCAACGCTGAAATCACCGATGGAAAGTTTTTCCTTTAAGGTCCTGCTAAGCCAAGATTTATCGGTGGAATCTGGTACTCCTTTTACAAAAAACGAGATTTTCTTATCAGTCGAAACTTTGTAAGGGGGTTGCAAATCGTCATGATTTTTGATTTTTGAAATACGTCTCAGCCAATTATCTTCCGACCAATAAGTGCCAAATTTAAAAATTGTTTTTTGAGAATCGTTCTTCGGAGGTTAAGATAATGTTTTTTGTTGGATAATAGCTTCATGGTCTTCGATAGTAGTGAACAATTCCTTGATAGGAGAGGTTGAAACATCTTTGGTAGACTTCATCGGCATTAACAAGTTTGAAGAATTGTTATTGTTATTATGTGCACTCAGTAGTTCCTCATGAAGTGATATTTCCATCAGATGTGCACATGGATTGGATGGCCCTACCTCTGCCGATGGCTTTGTATCGGACTTAACTATACTCTCTAATTTATCAACAATTAAATTTTGGTTGGAGAGTAAATTGGTAGAGAAGGTATTTGACAGCTGATCAATCTTGGTAGTTAATGCTGCCGTTATTTTATTTTCTAGCATTTTAAACATATTGCTATCATTTGCTTGGCATTTAGATTTGGTTGTGCTTAAAGTACTGATTGATGAATTAAATTGAGCTCGGCTGATCTATCTGAATTTCTTTTGCTGGCATTAGAAACATCATCTAGGGTAGCCGTAAAACTTTCGATGTGCCTTGTGATTTCAGTTAGAATTTCATCGTTGAGTTTCGTTTGTGCGTGTAGTTTCGAAAGCATATGATCCTTTTCACCATTAAGGTTGCCGATATAGTTAGCTAAGTTATTGTACATACTCTGCATTAGTTTTTCTGTATGCTGGCAGTCGGAGCAAATAAAATGGGACTCCAAGTAGGGATTAAACCAATCTCTCGGTGCACCCATGCAAGCACCGTGCAGTTTCCGGTTGCAAAATGCCTTGCATGTTACAGATTTTAATGTGTTGTCGAAGGCTATGCAGTTATCAAGGCTACACTTGTAACTCATATTGACTAGCTGATTTTCGTACCACAAGAAGAGTCGATTCAAGGCGAAACAGCAAATAGAAAACGCTCGAAGTAAGCTACAAAAAGCCGCACAAGTCGAGGATCGAGCCCAGGGCGCTGGTATGCTAGTCCAGGAAACTACACACTAGACTGCACGTGACTTGAATATTGTTTAAATAAAAGCAGTCAAATCAGCATTAACATCCTGTTTACAATTTCAATTATCAAAAAATTGTAAATTCCAATTATATAATAGCCGGAACAATTATTAAATTTTGTTATTTTGATTTTTATTTTATATTTTTCTATATATTATGCTTTGCTGTGATAATATTTGTTATGATATACAAAAAGCTGAAGGCTTAGCACGAAGATCGATCTCCGAACGCTAGAATGCAAGCCACAAATCTTCTCAGCTATACTGTGTTGCACAGGTATTTATTGGAGCAGTGAAAGTATTAGAGTGCAAACAAACACTCATACAGATTTTCAAAATTAATGTTACAATGAATCGTAATCAGAAATTTCTTTATCAGCCGGAACAATGTAATAAAATTTTGTTGTATTTTTGATTTGTTATTTTGGTTTAAATTTATATTATATTTTATATTTTTCTATATTATTATGATTTGTATTGATAATATTCGCTATGACTTACAAAAACAAAATATTTCGCACGAGGATCGAAACCCGTACGCTGGAGTGCAAGCAGCGAATCTTCTCAGCTGTACTGTGGAGCTCGGGTACTGAATTAAGCAGTAAAAGTATTAGAATGCGAATAATCACTTGCACAAATTTTCAAAACTAATGTTAAAATAAACCGTAAGTGGAAATTTCTTTGTCAGTGTTTTTGTCAGTGTTTTTCTTTACACAAAATTAGAAATCCAAGAAAATGAAAAACTAACAAAGACAAAGACGAATGATGAAACAGATCGTACAAGGCTTGACACAACAGAAAACCGGGTCGACCCCTCAGAGTTGTCTGTTGACGCGTAATAGTAAACGACGCGACGTTACGCGGCCTTGTTTAGAGCGAATTCCCCGATTGTAGAAGAAAACAAGAATAACACAAGTAATGATGGAAAACACTCGCGTAATGTTGATTAACACAGAGTATTTAAATTTAAGAATATTTCACTGTAGAGACTGTATGTAAATATAATGAAAAATTAATTATTTCCGAAGCACCGAAATCATACATAGGTGACACAGTTGACAGTTGACAGTTTTCTAGTTTAGCTACATCAATGCCTCCTAGAAGTACGGGCCGTAATGCAGAATGATGACGTCAGAGCAGTAGGCACACATGTCGCGAAAAACACACATAGTCTTATGGGACGTCCGCGGGAAAATGTTAATTGTACGGGTTGCGTTAAAGTGAGTAAAGTGAAAACAAAGTGAGATCCGGGGAACAGTGCTAGTGAACAGCTAAAACACAAATTAGTGCGGTGCTCGCGGTATAATTAGAAAAATTCGCCACGAAATGTTTATCAGATGTTTATCAGATGTTTATCAGATGTAAAAACTGTACTTATAGTTTTTGGAAAAACGTTTTATTCTCTGATGAGAGTAAATTTTAAATATTTGGCGGGCATGCAAATAAAAAAACTTTGGCGAACTAAAAATACTGAGTTCCATGAAAAAAAATGTTTCCGGCACAGTGAAGCATGGCGGAGAATCTGTTATGGCTTGGGGGTGTATGGCAGCATCGGGAGTTGGAAACCTTGAACTTATTGATAGTACAATAGATAAGCAAGGCTATCTCAATATTCTGCAGCGAAATATGGCTGACAGTGTTGCGAAATTGGAATTGCCTATGATGTGGATCTTCCAACAAGATAACGATCCTAAGCACACTTCCTATTTAGTAAGGTTGTGGTTGCTTTATAGAACTTACAAGGTATTGGATCATCCCCCCAATCCTTAGACCTTAACCCCATTGAGCATTTATGGGATTATTTGGACAGGAAAATTCGGCAACGTCTAATTATAAGCAAAGAAAGTTTGAAAAATGCTCTAAAGGAAGAATGGGATAATATACCAGCAGAATTTGCCAGAAAATTAGTAGAATCCATGCCTAGAAGACTGGAAATAGTTTTAAAGGCAACGGGCAGCCAAACCAAATACTAGTTTTTCTTAAAATTATTAGATGAATTTATATCATATGAAGTGTGCACTTACTTTTGACTCGTATTTCATTAACTTTTGGTTTTTGTTGTTCTGTAAATTTTTTGTTAGTGAATATATGGAACTGATTTTTTAGTATATTTTTTCGAACGAATTAAGGTTAATCTTACTCAATCAGAAATATTTTAATCTATCTCAATATTCTGCAGCGAAATATGGCTGACAGTGTTGCGAAATTGGAATTGCCTATGATGTGGATCTTCCAACAAGATAACGATCCTAAGCACACTTCCTATTTAGTAAGGTTGTGGTTGCTTTATAGAACTTACAAGGTATTGGATCATCCCCCCAATCCTTAGACCTTAACCCCATTGAGCATTTATGGGATTATTTGGACAGGAAAATTCGGCAACGTCTAATTATAAGCAAAGAAAGTTTGAAAAATGCTCTAAAGGAAGAATGGGATAATATACCAGCAGAATTTGCCAGAAAATTAGTAGAATCCATGCCTAGAAGACTGGAAATAGTTTTAAAGGCAACGGGCAGCCAAACCAAATACTAGTTTTTCTTAAAATTATTAGATGAATTTATATCATATGAAGTGTGCACTTACTTTTGACTCGTATTTCATTGACTTTTGGTTTTTGTTGTTCTGTAAATTTTTTGTTAGTGAATATATGGAACTGATTTTTTAGTATATTTTTTCGAACGAATTAAGGTTTAATCTTACTCAATCAGAAATATTTTTCAATCGGTATTTTGTTTTTTATTGAAGCTCAAGAACAAATTTGGCAGGTGTGCACTCACTTTTGATGTAGTATTTATCACCGGTAGCTACCATAGGCTCACGAACTCGCACAGAAAGCATCCAACAGTCCTACTCGCAGCACTCTAAACAACGCACCATTTCGAAATCCATGCGATGCACAGTTAAAAACTCACCCGCCGCATCTCAGCGTTTCTTCATCGAGGATCGAAGCACAAGGAGCCGATATTTAATTGACACTGGGGCCGAATCGAGTGTGTTTGCACGAGCTATGTTGGATCGAAATCCAAGTATATCCTCTCTGCAGCCAATGGATCCACAATCGCTACGTACGGCGTCGTTACATTAACCCTTGATTTGGGACTTTGACGAGCTTTCACTGGGAACTTCGTAATAGCAGACGAACTACTAATTTGTTGCTCATTATGAACTACTAATTGATGCTGGCAAAAAAGACTACTGGATGGAACCACAAATTTATGTGTCGTTGGTTTGTCGGCTGGAACTAAGTCACCGTCAATAAAAACCATATCTGGAAATACGGAGTTTCATAAAATTTTAGCGAATTTCCCGGAAATCACTCACCTGTATGGCGTTTTATTGGATGTACAACATAACACCAAATACCACATTCGCACGACACCAGGTCCATTAGTAGCAAGTAGAGCTTGATGCTTAGCACTGAACAGGCTCAACCAAGCTCGAAAGGAGTTTGAAACTATGCTGAAATTAGGCATAGTTCATAATTCTGAGAGTTGCTGGTCATCACCGTTACACATGGTGCCCAAAAATAATCTCACGCGGCGCCCATGTGGTGATTACCATGCACTCAACGCACGAACTATATCCGATTGTTATTCAGGTTTTTTCACAACTGCTGAGAAATAAAAACATCTTCTCGACGATCGACCACGTACGTGCATACAATCAGATACCAGTTGCCGAAGAAGATGTACCAATAATAAATCACGACACCGTTCGGATTGTTCGAGTTCCCTTATATGACCTTTGGCCCAAACCTTTCAAAGGTTCATGGACGAGGTCCTGCGGGGCCTCTCTTTCTTCTACACCCACATCGATGATATTCTTGCAGACAGAAGAAGAACACAGCGAGCATCTTCGAATATTATTCGACCATTTATAAAAATATAGCATCGTAATCAACGCTGCAAAATGCATTTTTGGAGAAAGACAGGCCAAATTCTTGGGATATTTGACCTCAAACGAAGGCATACATCCACTATCCGACAAAGTAAGCATCATAAAAAATTTTCCGAAGTCCACAACTGCAAAACAACTAAGAAAATTCTTCTGTATGGTTAATTTTTATCGAATTTTCATATCAGGAGCAGCAAAAGTGCAAGTACTACACAACGCCTGAATTTCTGGCAACATCAAAGGCAAAACACCTATGCTTGGACTGCTGAAGCAGACGATGTATTTGGGTCGTGTAGGGAAAGACGCTTCAAATTTCGCAATTGGAGCCAAACTCCAACAAAAAGCAAAGGATGGGAGCCCTTAGCGTTCTTTTCGAAGAATCTTAGCACAATCGAATGCAAATATGGAGCATACGTTCGCGAACTTTTGGCAATCTACGCCACATGGTCGAAGCAAAAAAATTCTTCGTTCGTATGGACCACAAACCACTCGTATATGCCTTCAACAAAGGCTAGAGAAATGTTCTCCACGACAACATCGTCATCTGGAATTCATTGGTCAATTCACCACTGATTTTCGACATATCGTGGGTAGTCAAAATATTGTAGCTGACTCCCTATCACAAATTGAAGAAATCAATGGTCAGGAGGATTTCGCATCAATGGCAGCGGTACAAGAAGTCGATCTGGAAATCAAGTCATTCTCAAAACCCGACTCATCACTACAACTGAAAAAAATACAAATGCCAGGATCAAATGTTACGATTTACTGTTACACATACACGCAGAAAGATTCGTGCCAAAAATGTTTCGTTTTGCGATATGCTACGATTACCTGAGGAATTCTTCAGATCCAACCCGACAAATGCAGCCAGTGCGGAGGGTACAGAATATTTCGCAAAATTGCGCCAAATTTTTAATCAACTTCGACCAGTACGTGGTTCTCGTCACGGTGAAAAGCCAAATTTTGTATTCAAGGAGCCATGTGTTTTTCTGACAAGATGATCAAAAAGGACTACTGCAGTCGCCATATGAAAAACCCTATAAAGTGATCCACCGTACGGACAAAAAAAATTCGTACAAACGAAGAAGACATCGTAGTCTCTATCAACTCTGTAAAGCCAGCTTGCACCAAGAAAAGTGATATCGAATGTGAACTTCATAACTTGCCGCACAAACATCGAAGTTGGAGAGCCAACCTGCGTCAAACACGAACCCTACAACAAGGTCAGGAAGACATGCTCACTTTCAATGCAAATTTGCCAGTTAAGGCGGCTTTAGATATGCGGTGTTTGTCAAACACCTCCTATTCGCCAAATACCGAACACCTAGTCAAGTAATTTGGCTTCGTGCTTGCGGAATGACAAGCACAGTGAATTAGACATTCGGGCATTGCCGAATGTTCGCCAAAACTGGAAGATGAACGAGCTGCGGGGATCCGACACAGTGTTCGTCTACTTTGATGTGAGTTGAAAGTTCGACAAACTACGGGAATAGTGAGCACCCGAATGTTTGTGCTTGGCCTAGGGCAAGCACTAAGCGAGCAGCCCAACCACACATGCGAAGTTTGCCAAACTAGGTGTTCGGTATTTATCTAAAGCCGCCTTTACATTAGTGACTCCAATGAAACGTCAGTTACTAGCAGGAAGCGATGTAGTGACACGAAGTGCGACCAACTTCAAGCGTCAACTCTCGACACCATTTAGCGAACCGAAGAGAGGACTATCGGGTCAGATCGACTAGCTCTGACTGGATCGCCTCCTGCCATTCAAGACGCGTTTGTAATAGTTATAGTAATAAAGTGTAAAAATAGAATCGTGTTTTATTCTACGCTTTAGTAGCATGTATTTTACTTTCCTTAATTTTGAAACTCGTACTATCTAAAGGGTGTTTTTTTAAGAGGTTGCCGATTTTTTTTTTAATAAAACACATAAAAAATTATGAAATGACCAACATTTATTTTTTATTTGGTAGATATCTTTTTGGCATTTAACATTTAAACGCAATTTCTGGCATATGGCCACCACGACTATTTTTCCCAAATGTCATTCTAGAGGTCCAATTTTCGACCAGTTTTTGAAGCATTTGAGGGCGTATATCAGCAATGACACGTTGAATATTGGTTTCTAAAGCGTCAATCGATTGAGGTTTATCCACGTAAACCAATGATTTCACGTATCCCCACAAAAAGTAATCGAGTGGCGTTAAATCGCACGAACGCGGAGGCCAATTCACCGGACCATTTCTCGAAATAATGTTGTCGTTGAAAGTTTCTTTCAACAAGTCGATTGTTTCACGAGCTGTATGGCAAGTGGCACCGTCTTGTTGAAACCACATTTCGTGCATATCCATATCTTCAAGATTTGGCAACAAAAACTCATTTATCATGGTTCTGTATCGATTTCCATTCACGGTAACGCGTCGTCCTTCCTCATTTTTAAAGAAATATGGACCGATGATTCCACCAGCCCATAGACCGCACCAAACAGTACATTTATCAGGATGCATCGGTAATTTTTGAACGGCGTGTGGATTATCTTTGCTCCAAATGCGACAATTTTGCTTGTTCACGTATCCATTTAACCAAAAATGCGCCTCATCACTAAAGAGAATTTTACGGTAAAAAAATGGATCTTCGTTCAATTGATTTAATGACCAATCACTGAATTCACGGCGCAAACGATGGTCGTGTGGCTTCAATTCTTGCACCAACTGAATTTTGTACGGCACCAAACCCAAATCTTTACGTAAAATTTTCCATAAAGTCGATGGATAAAGTGCAATTTGCTGAGCACGACGGCAAATCGATAAATTCTCGTTTTCTTCGACACTGGCTGCAACGACAGCAATATTTTCTTCTGTACGCACTCTTCTCATTCTTGTCGGTGGCTTGGCATCCAAAAGCGTAAATGTAGACCGAAATTTGGTAATTACGTTCTTAATGGTGGTCTCTGATGGACGATTATGAGCACCATAAAACTCACGAAGTGCTCTATAAACATTTTTAATTGAACACTGATTTTGAAAATAAATCTCCACGATTTGAAAACGTTGTTCTGGAGTTAACCTATTCATAATAATTTGCCAAACAATACTGAGTAGAAATGTCACTTAAAGCTGTCAAAATAATTGTCATACAATAGAACGACATCTATCGGAAAAACAAACCTCCTAAAAAAACACCCTTTACCTTCGAAATATTTATTCGTTATGATTTCTGTTGGAGTCTGCCGACCGAAATGATACATGACCTTTGACCAAGGTTAAGGATATCTACAGTAATAAGGAGGAATTCTAGTAGAACAAAAATCAACGTATTTTTGTTCGAAAAGAAGTTTTCATAGCAGCAGAGTTTTTATATATAACAATTTTTGCTGAAATTTGAGGCGTTAATTTCATTGAGAGAGCTATACTAAATATATGTCAGCAAAATATTACATACCTTTTGAATCCACCGAAATGATTCCACTTGGATCCAAACTTTTAAAATGCAATCTTAATTGAATACATACATATTTATAACCTATTCAGATGCTAAACGATCACAATCACAAGTTGATGATCTGTCAACAATTTACATTTTCATTAACAAGAGAATGATATTTGTATAACAATTCACAACGAAAATGTTTTTGACTAATAATTTATACATACTTTGGTATCAAGGAAATATTTTGCATATTTATATTTATTTATAAACTTAAAATGAACAATCAAAGTGACACATGCTTCTATATGGAACGAAGAACGAATAGTACTATATTTGTAACTGGCAAATATAGTACTATTTTCCTTGCACATTAAATCAAGTTATTTTATAATCTACGTGCTATTTCGGTGGTATTTACTACTCATGATTACTTTTTTCATTGGTATTTTGCTCATACTGAATTAATCATTATCATTTGCCCTTCAAGAGGATAAATTAGATTTTTCCTAGCCCAATTTCTTCTTTTCGAGGTAGATTATACTAATCGTTTTAACTTCTGGTAATCAAAAGGATTGCTGAAACGATCGCGTTCACTTGTCTGCCCTGCTTAGCATAAACGTTCTATCTACATTTTTGTCATTTTTGAATTAACAACGGATTCAAAAACTGCATACTCTATTACATCATTCTACAAAATTTGAAAACCCTATCTTTTGTGCAAGTATGTTAAAATCAATATTGAAAAATGAACTCATCTCCAGTACAAATCAAAACACAAATCGTTGAATATCTTGAAAGTACTAAAATGTAGATAGAACGTTTATGCTCAGCGGTGCGGCTGTAATGTCTGCTTATAAATCTTTTCGCAGTATTACAGTGCTTCCGCAATCTGAATTGCGCATTGCAATGTCGTGCCAACACAAAAATAGAATATTTGCCTACAAATGCTATTTGACTGCTATTTAAAGGTTACATTTAATACTGTAGTTGCGTAAAACTGCTGCCATTAGTGAGCAGGGTCGCAGAGAGCTTTAAGAGGAGAAATCAGTTTATGAACGTTCGAAATTTTCAATGACAATCAGCTCCCCTCCAATTGGGTGCCACCTTGTCGTGATGAAGGTGTCCTGTGCATTGTACAGGATTTTACTCTAAGAGAATCTGGCACACAACATGCGGATGAATCTCAAGGATTTTATCTCTGCAGGTGGCAGCCAGACTGAGTCTTCAATCCACCCGTGATGGGTGTGGTCAGTATGGCAGGGTCTCAGGTTCTGCAGACCTTAACCTCATATATGACTGCAATGGAGTGGAAGCTCACAGGTTACCATCGTAGAAGATTCCATGGCCAGCAGGTTTTCGAACTCGTTCGTACAGCCTCTAGAAACGCAGGTGGAGAGTCTACTTGAAGTTCAACTACGGCCGAGAATATACGATAAGGTGCTTTTCAGCTGACGTCACGCGGATTTTGCCCAATGGCCACTGCAAAAGGGACCGCAGACATAATTTCTGAACATTTATATGTGTGAATCGATAAAAATTTGTTCATATCAACATCCATCATGCCACGGCTTCGTCTTGGTTTTCCTTCCCGCTGAAGAGCTACAGTATGGACGAATAGGGGTGAATCAATTCTTTGCCTTCGAGCAACTAAAAAAAGTGCTGACGCATTGACTACGATACGAACAAATGCTGTGAAAAAGGACTAGGATTTTCGAAAAAGACGACTGTTTACTACAGTTGCCATTCAAATGGATACCCCCAACATTGATGATTTATATAGTCCTAAAGTTATAGTTTATAACTATAGTTTATATAGTCCTAATACTTTGTAGCTTTTCCATGCATTTTTCTCATTTCTCGCAGTCGTTGCGGCATCGTTTTCGCACATTTTTTTGCAAAAAGTGGGTGAAATTTTGTTCCATTCATCAATAATGACTTTTTGGAGCCTTTTGTTATACTTTACCGTTCGCAATGCTACTCTGGTTTTGAGATAATGCCATAAATGCTCGATCGAGTTTAAGTTCGGCGACTGAGAAAGGGTTTTAATAGCATTTGGACAGTTACAAATAGCCCAAAGCCGACATTGCTTCGGATCGTTGTCCTTATATAAGCCAAAATTGTATAAAATGCCTAATTTTTCTGCATTTTGTTTAATATTTGTTTTAAGAATACCCAGGTAACACGTTTGATCCATCGTATCGTTCACAAACTCTATATTTCCAGGACCAGATGCCCCCATACAGTTCCATAGCATAATGTTCCCTCCGCTGTGTTTTACAGTGGGAGTAGTATGATTCCTCCTAAACTCTGTATCAGGCTTTCGCCGGGCATATCGCCCCCCATCAGATCCAAAAACATTAATTTTTATTTCATTAACAAAAATTATGGACTTCCGGAATGATTTTGGCATTTTTACGTACGCATTTTTCCGTAGCAAAACGTAATTTAACAATTTCATTTTTTTACTAATATAAAGGTTACTTTGGCACATATTGCCCTTAAAACCCGCTTTCTTTATTAGATTTCGAATAGTTTGAGTAGAGACTTTCTTTTCATCTCGTTCTTTCACCTTAATTCGCAAAACTGGGGCACTTAATTTAGTGTTTTTCTTAATTTCTCTGATAATCCACTTTTTTCACGCTCAGATAAGATTTTAGGCCTTTTTGAATGATGCTCTGTTTCAAACGATTTGGTTGGTTTACATTTTTTTATTACATATCTCACTGTATATCTTGATTTTCTCATTAGTATTCCAATCTCAGAATATGCCATTCATGTTTTCCAACGTGCCAAAATACATTCACGGATTTCGGCACTTACCGATTTCCTTTTCACTCTCATTTTCAATAGCACCCACAATACAATTACTTTTAGAAAACAGTTTTCAAGCTGTATTGAATAGAAATACTATATTTTCATGATTTTAAGTACATTTAAAGAAATGTTTTTGCAGGAATTACAAATAATTTCAGATAAAACTGCGCTGTGCCTTAACTTTTTTTGCGCTATTTTGGTACTTCAGTGAAATATTTTACGTTAATGTTGTGAAATTTGTTTCGTTTCCATTTTTTTTATATTTTTCTTAAAAAAAACATCCAAAACTTTTGATCAAATGCAAAAACACCATCATTTGTGATTAAAGTAGCATTAGAAATAAGTTTTTTGTTCTTACTGAGAGTTTGTGCCTTAACTTTTTTTTACCCACTGTAGGTCTGTTCTCATACTTTCAGTCACTGAATTTTCCTGAATCATGTGGTGAGGAAAATTCATGAAAAGTAAAAAGAGAACAATAGTGATTATAAAGTCATCCTAAGCGGTGATAAATCATCGCCACAAAAATATTCGATCTTCATAACAACATTACGCAAAAAATATGTTGCTTGCCGCGCACATTTGAAAATATTTACTCGCGCCACAACGTTTGACACTTTTCAGTATTTTTCAGTAGCTCAGACTCTACTGAAATTTCATTGTATTTACTTAAAGAGGGGAAATTTTCAGTTTTTAGTAAAATGGCGTACGGGAACGGCTTCATTGCAATTAATCGCAATTAATTGCAGTACGGGAACAGACCTTATATTGTCTGAGTTGCAAATCACAAAATGTTGATTATTTATTATTAACGCACGTTTATTCGTTTTATATTTTATATGCAGTACCTATACATTAGATTTATATGTATGTATGTATTCTGTTCATTGAACCGAGTCAACTGATCTTAAATTGTATCATGCAAAATTATAAGTGACATTTTATTAGAGTCTTTATTTAGAATTATAATTATTCAATACCAAGTAAAGGCCCGGTAATTGTCTCTTCACTAATTCACTGGCGGCTGACGACCGAATTTCTTATAGTTTTCCTGTTCAATGGTTTCCCAATCGAATAGGAAGATATTTTCCAAAGTTGAGCAAATCAGCAATGTTAAATTATTTCTAACATTGGATATTTGAATTTTGTAAATATGGCAATCATCAAATTATCCTCAACTTTGTAAATATTTACCAATAGCCTGATCATATGGATGGAACTATTTGCCTCAGAGAAACAAGCTGATGGTTCAGAAACGGATGCCTTCTAGAAGCTTGCTACTCAAGACATTATTCCCCACGAATAAATACCATCCAAAATCCTATTTTTACGAAGAAAACAAAAATGGTTCCATTTTGATTTTCTCGTGGAATGCAGCCCTTTGTGACTATTTATAGTAAAATAATTAGAAAATTTGCACTCTCACGCCAACCTTGTAAAGTAGTGCCAGTTTTGAGCTCTCGTGAATGGTACGCAGTGCAATATTTAGCTTGGATTGCGTAGCACAAAGACAAAAGTCATTATTATACACTATAAAATTCATTAAAATATTATTTTTGCCTTCATGCTTTCGAGCTACGAAATGGAACTGGCAGATTATCCCACTCCCACAAATATTTCATAATACTTGCCAGCTACATCAAGTGAAATGCAACTTTTAGGTAAACGATTATTTATGTATGAAATTAAGTGTGGACGAATTACCTGGAGATGGATATTAATCTTCAGCCGGCGAAATGTAACGGTTTCGATCGCTTGATAAACAATCACTACTCTATATCTAACTTTTACTTCAACCCGAAAGCAATTGCCACACTCAAATTACAAGATATTACCACTGCACAAAGAAATCATCGGTTATGAATTTATCATTCGCACCTTGAAACACAAATGGACTCGAAATTGATTTCACACAGCGCGGCGTATTGGGACGGAATTGCTGTTGTGTAGCACCGTTCAGCCCCGAGCACGGAATGACGCGACCCACCAAAGCCAAACACTTGAAGCCTTTTTACGTCCGCCTGTTTGTATTTTACGACCTAAACCATGAAACGGAGATTGGCACGGTAAACTCAACTCGATTCGACTCGGATCTATAAAAACACACAACACGGCACGTCTTGAATCTTTTGCCTCCCAGAGGAATCTATTTTTTGGATGTCGACAAAGTTTATTTATTATTTAAACCTGATGCTTGTCAACTGTCCCACTGAAACACTTGCAAACTTTGTCTGCAGTGAATAGTGCTTCGACTTTAAGTTAAAGTTGAACTCTGAAACCTGTTTGCACCGTAGCCTCAGCTCTACTAGTTGCCTCTTTGATTACATTCATCTATGCAGGCTATTAATTGCGATAAGAAATGACGGCAGGCGCTATTTACCTAGGATACACAGCAGAGATGGCGGGCAAGTTACTGAAGTTTTATATAAGTAACAATAACAAGAAAGTATAATACTTACTGATATGATATTGTACTTGAAAAAAGATTGTTTTTGAGTACTCGTACTTAGACTGATTTGCTTTACGTATTTTATTCGGGTGTTTTGAGAATGGTGGAAAAAAATGAAAATTTATGTAGTTTTTGGCATTGATGCCATTACCAACTGTTTTAGATTAGCCAAGAAAAGATTGGTATAAGAGAGCGATCGACTTAGAGTCAAATAGTTGGCAACAGGATTATTTGGTAATATCTTAGAAAATTTTTCGACTTTGGCATTTTAAGCTAAAAAACATACATGAGGAGTTTTGTGCATATAATGAAATGAAAATCAAATTAAATTGATTGAATTTGATTGTTTTCCTTTAGATGGTTCCTATACTGGAGAAAGATTCGCCAAATAAGTGAACGACCATTGGAAAATTACTGACAAGCTGCACGGACTAATGACTCGGTATTCTTTGAAGGTCATCTTACAACATCACCATTATAGCTTGCGAACGTTGTGTCTGGGGGATACTATTCATATTATTTCATTACACTACTGCAAATTTTATGTATTGTAAGTATATAAGTTCATAATTAAAAAAAAGCTAGTATTCTGGGAACAGGTACTTTTCTGTACTCGTACTAGTTCTAAATCCTTGTTCGACGCAACTCTACAAGGAACATTCAATTGCGGCCATTTTTGTGATATTTTAAATATCCCTATAATTCTAGCTGCAAATAACTTTCAAAAAAACTAAGTTTGCAAAATAAATTTAAAACGAATTTTCAATGTGAATATGATAAAACTTTGGAAATTTGTAATCCTATGTGTGCGCTAGAAGGCTAAAAAAATATCGGGAAAATTTTCAAAATTTTGAATTATGATAGCTTTTGGCAGAGCTATCAAATCATTGGGCCCTATTCCGAGAGCCACCTCACGTGAGATCTCTCGTCACTTCGAAAGCCACGTCACCTACAAACCGATATTCTGAGAGTCACGTGAAGTGACTCTAGGTGTGGTGACTACGAATTTGTGTTTGAATGGCAACGCTTGAGCATAGACATTTGAAATTTACCACGTCCATAGCACACTGACATCGATCGGTTCTTGTTCGATCACCGAAGTTAAGCAGTGTTGAGCGCGGTCAGTACTTAGATGGAGGACGGCTTAGGAACACCGCATGTCGTTGGCGCGCACAAACATTCGCTCCCTTTATATCACAAGTGCGGCTTACTTTGATAAAAAAATTTTATCATATTTTCATATATAAATTCCCAGGGATAAGCAAATGATTAGTCAAATAAAAAAGAAGAGACGTTATTTACAAGTGGGCCAGGCATACTAAAACCCGCTATACAAGATTAAAAATATAGTGATTAGGAAAAAGTATTGGTGAATATTAAAAGTCGTTTTTATATGTTCACTGTGCTGTTTCAGGCTTTGTGGATGACTTTATCAGTTCAATAAGGCATTCGAATTTTCACTTGTTTTTATCTAATAAAAATCAAAAATTCAAGAAAATCACAGCTGAAAAAAACACGAGAAGACACTAGAAGACACACTAAAGAAAAACAACCAATCAAACATAAAACACCCCAAAAAATTAACACACAATTACAAAATAACAAACATCCGAGCCAAACATTTATCAGGAAAATCGTCCAACGGCTATGGCGAACACATTATTCAAATAAAAATATATAATTATCTTCAAAATAAGATTTGTTTACTTTTTTTCATGATTCACGATCCAAACTTCGTCAAAATCCTTCTTCGTTTTATTTAAAATATCAATTTATATCACTTCTGTCCACAGTCACTTTATATTATGGAGTGACTGAAAATCTCACTTCACGTGACTCTCGTCCCTTCATGTGACTTTCGGAATAGCCGACAGATCGAAAATGTCACTTGAGGTGAGATGAAGTCACCTTACGTGACTCTCATACTACAAAATCAAGAAAATCACTTCATTCGTCACGTGAGGTGACTCTCAGAATAGGGCCCATTATAAAATTTATAGGGCATATTGATATTACTAAGTTGTAAATTTATGTTGTTTTCTATGAGCGTGTTGGCAACCCTGTAGCTACGGCAGGCACTGAAAGTGAAAACCTTTGAATCATCGACAAGGCAACTAATATATAAATCCTCTCATATATAAAAATCGGGCAAGAACGGTAACACTTCCCCAGTTCACCCATATTTGAGCATCACAAACTTTTATTCTCGAGAACCCACGGCCCGATTATCAGAAGTAACTGAAATTCACAGAATGTATTGGTTTTAAATAGGACCAGGTCTGATAGAAATGATTCTGAAATCGGAGCTAATCTGTACCAGGGGTGCCATTTTAAAAAATCAATAAGAAACAAAACTGTTTTTTGCCCTATGAATTCTGATTCAGCCACCAGATTGTCATGAAATCCCTAGAGTATCAAATGAATTTCGTTTCTATTTCATGACTGGACTAGAAGTTTTTTTCTTTTTTTTTTACCTCCTTCCTTCCACTCTCTCCATCACTCAATCAAAATGCACGGTCCGTGTGCATCAATTCTCCTCAATATTTGTTAACTTCGTACTTCCCAGACAATAAAATATTGGTATATGGGAAAGCACTTCATTATAAACTATCGTCTTCAGATGATATCGCCTGTTTCTTGTCGTCAAGACTTATGCCCAGAGAAAAGTTTAAAAAAAACTCTGGTTGGCGTCTTCATTATCTTTGTAAAAGGAATGATCGTAGATTTTCCTTAAATTTAACCAAATTCGCTGAATTTCTTATATCCTCAGGTAAGGTATTGTAATAAGCCAAAGACTGTTGCACTGGATCCATTTTTAAACGATCTTGTGGCTGTCTGAGTTATTTCTACAACATTTCTTATAACATATGGCCATTTGAGTTTTTTGTTAAGTATCTTAAATATTAGCTTTCCTTGTTCAAGACACATTATTTGTTGTATGCTTAGTAGTCCTGTTTCACGATACACATGTAAGCTTGGAGTCAAAGTTGGCATTTTGTATATAGCCTTGATAGCCTTAGTGATTAGTCTTCCGACCAAATCGGTGTTTTGTTTCGATGTTTGCTTCCACAAAACTGCTCCATAAGAGATGTTCGACAAAATAAATGCATTGAATATGTCAAGTTTGATGTTGAGAGATAAAAAATCATATTTTTTTAGGATTCCTATCATAGGCGCTACTTTAAGTCTGATGTTATTGATATGTTGTATTATACCAAGACATTTTCTCATCTAAAGTTAGTCCTTAGTATCTAATTGACTTGACCTTTTCCAATTGTATTCCATTGATTTGTAATGACGGATTCATTTGCTGCTTGTTTTTTTGTTGGAATACTAAATATTTAGTCTTTTGGATGTTTATTATTAATTTACCTTGTTCGAGCCAATTCCAATATTTTCCTAGGTCATCATTTATATTTTGCTGGAGAATTAATTCGTTTTTACCGGAATACAGCTGTAGTGTGTCATCAGCAAATGAAACTATTTTTCCCAACAGATAAATGTCCTGTACGCTGTTAATGTACATTAAAAACAGTAATGGCCCAAGGATTGATCCTTGAGGAACGCCGATGTTTATAGTGCATTCCTGACTTTTGTACATATTGTTATATGTAATAATACGCCTGTTGAACAGATAATCCTTTATTAAAAGCTTGAAGTTGTGATAGATTCCGTATATTTCAAGCCTCTGAAGCAGGATTTCGTGGTTAATGGTGTCAAAGGCCTGTAGGATTTGGCACTGCTTTAATTAACAGAAACAATTATTCACAAGGCACAATCCTATTTTATTTCTTAATCCAATAATTTACATATAATTACAAAGTACGTTCTCGTGTTTGATCTGCTTATCATGGCGGTTTCAGTCGTACTCCTCGTCTTCACGTTCTCCTTCTCTCCTGCTCTTCAACGCCTCTCGTGGTCAGATATCGAAGCTAGTCTTCTTCTCGGCTAGTCGCCACAGCACTCCCGCCTGAGTGACATATGTCCGAACTAGCAATGACAGATGCCAAAACTTGTTTACGTTTCGCGGGGCCATATGGCTTGGTTATGTGGGGCGGTAGTCGATTTATTGGGTCGAAAACCCGTCGAATTGGCTGCGAATTTGAACTGGTTGTGGTTGATTGCTGCAGTTGTTGAGAGGGTTGAGGATGGCTTGACGTCGTTTGCTGCTTAACTGTTTGTAACGGCGATGGCGTTGATGATTTTCGCGTCATAGCAGGTGTTCGAATATCGGTGTTACTAAGAGGAATTTGTTCTGGCACAGTGGATGGCACGGTAAATGACTGCATTTGGCAATAAGTTGATTCCGCACCATTTTCACTATCTATTGGGTTGCTGCTGTCTGAATATAACACGAAAGCTGGCTTCAGGCGATCCACTGTGACAGTTACATGACGACCTTTGACGTTAACAACGAATGTTTTGTCGTTACGGCTTATGACCTCAAACGGTCCATCGTAGGGTGGTTGAAGAGGCTGCTTAACGCTGTTGCGTCGAATGAAAACTCGTCGTGTAGTAGCTAAGTCTTTGAAAACGAAGACGTTTCTTTCTCCGTGGTGTGAGCCATTAGTGGGTCTAATATTTCGAATCTGTATCCTGAGCTGCTTCACGAATTCTGCTGCATTATCCGTGTACGTTTCATCGTTGGTGAAAAATTCACCCGGCAGGCGTAGTGGCTGGCCATATAACAATTCCGCAGATGTTGCTTGAAGGTCCTCCTTCCATGACGAACGAATACCCAACATGACAGTCGGAAGCGTTTCTGTCCAGCGATTATTTTGATGGCACATGATGGATGCCTTTAGCTGTCTATGAAAGCGTTCCACCATTCCATTTGCTGACGGGTGGTAAGCTGTAGTCCCCAGGTGCTGTGTGCCAAGTAAGACATTAAGATGCTTAAACAGGTGCGCCTCAAATTGTCTTCCCTGATCGGTTGTTATGCGAAGTGGTGTTCCAAATCGCGATATCCATACACTGTAGAGCGCGCGTGCGACTGTAGCGGCTTCTTGGTCAGGTAAAGGTATAACCTCCGGCCAGCGTGTATAGCGATCGACAGTTGTCAAGCAATATTTGCAACCTTCTGATGGCGGCATGATAATAATGTCTACATGTATATGTTGAAAGCGAGATGAAGGAAGGCTGGATTCTCCAATTGGAGATGACACATGGCGTGTTACCTTGGATCGTTGACATTCAATACAATGTCTGCTCCACTTTCGACAATCGGAGTTGATTGATGGCCACACATATCGCTCTGTTACTAATTTTATTGTCGCATTGGCGCCCGGATGCGAAAGTCGATGTTTCGAATTGAATGCAATTTTGCGAAAATCTTTCGTAATAAAAGGTCTCGCGGACTTGGTTGACATATCACAATATAGCATGGTTTGGGTGCCAGGTAGTCTAAGCTGCTTGAGTTGAAGCGAGGACTTATTCAAACATTGCTCAAGTTCCTCATCGCCTTGTTGAGCAGCAGCCAGATTTTCAAAATTGAGTGATAATTCCAGTTCTTCGATGCGAGACAAGTTGTCCGCTACAACGTTTTTGTCTCCGGAAACGTGTCGGATGTCCGTTGTGAACTGGCTAATAAAGTTCAAATGTCGAAACTTTCGAGGTGACGACTGACTGTCTCTTTTCTTGAATGCGTACATGATCGGTTTATGATCCGTGTAAATGGCAAAGTCCCTGCCTTCTACCATATATTCAAAATGCTTTACTGCCAAGTAAATGGCTAGGAGCTCTCGGTCGTATGTGGCATACTTCATTTCCGTGGGGCTTAACTTTCTCGAAAAGAAATTGAGTGGCTGCCAATCACCATTTATTAGCTGCACAAGCGTGGCGCCAACGGCAGAACCTGAGGCATCTGTGAAGATGGCTAATTGTGCACTTGCAATAGGATGGGCGAGGAGTGCTGCTTTAGCAAGACTCTCTTTGCTTGCTTCGAAAGCTTATTTTGCCTCCTGAGTCCAGGGAACTGGAGTCTTTCCTTTCACGTTGCCTTGCAAGAGATTATTAAGCAGTGCTTGGATTTCCGCTGCTTTGCGAATAAAACGTCGGAAAAAATTAAGCATCCCCAGAAACTGACGCAGCTTTTTAATAGTGTGTGGTAACGGATAGGTCCTGATGGTCTCGACTTTTTCTGTCAGTGGGCGTGTGCCTTCAGATGAAACGATATATCCCAAAAACGTTACCTCACGTTGAGCGAAAACACATTTCCTATGGTTGACAACCACACCATACTTTTTAAAGCGCTGAAAGATTGTTTCTAGATGAGAATTGTGAACTTCCATCGAAGAGGATGCGACTAAAATGTCGTCGATGTAAGCGAAGCAAAAATCCAAATCCCTGAGAACCTCGTCTATGAACCTTTGGAATCTCTGCGCAGCGTTACGCAATCCAAAGGTCATGTACGGAAATTCAAAAAGTCCGAATAGTGTGGTTATCGCAGTCTTAGCGATATCTTCCTCAGCCACCGGAATTTGGTTAAACGCCCGGACAAGATCTAACGTGGTGAATATGGTTTTGCTTTGAAGTAAATGGGAAAAGTCTTGTATGTGTCTTACAGAGTATCGGTCTGGACATGTTCTGGCATTCAATTGCCTGTAATCCCCACATGGCCTCCACTCGTTGTGTTTCTTTGGGACCATGTGTAAAGGCGAAGCCCATGAGCTTTGCGAGGGACGAGCAATACCCAGTTGCATCATGGTATGAAATTCCTTTTTGGCGATTTGCAGTTTGTCGGGCGCAAGCCTACGAGGCTTCTGTGCAACTGGAGGTCCAGCAGTTGTAACAATATGATGTTTTGTATTGTGTTGGCTGGGGTTATTGACTACTGACCCGTCTGGTCGTGTTATTTCCGGAAAGCGAGAAATTACCTTGCACAAAAGAGAAGATCCTGTCAAAGTTTTGATGGTGCTTGTGTTGCATTGTACCACTTCGCCAGAAGATGTTACTTGACTTGTTGCATCGACAAGTTTTTTGTTCCGAATGTCGACAAGTAAGTTTAAATGCGCCAAGAAATCGGCACCTATTATCGGTTTTGTGACGTCCGCCACAACAAATCTCCAGGGAAATGCGCGACGAAGTCCCAAATCGAGTGTAAGACTGACAATGCCAAACGTTGGAATCGCAGAACCGTTAGCAGCAGATAATTCATAATTTGACTTCTGCCTAGAATGTGGCAAATTTTTGTGCGGAAATACACAGAGATCAGCTTCAGTATCAACGAGATATTTGATACGAGATTTATGATCGACGATGAAAAGGCGGCTGGATGGCGTGGGGCATAGGTCGTCGGCCGCATTCAATGACCGCCCTGCTCGTTTCCCGAAGAGTTGGCAATAAAGGAGCACGGTTTCTGGCACCTTGTAGCTTGCTCGCCATGGCGGCGATGGCACCAACACAAAGTCTTACGAGCGCGAGGCGAAGGGCGCATCCGCACAGGAGCAGATGAAAAAGTTCACGCACTAGGAGGCTGCATACGAGCTGCACCGAGTGTTTCAATTTTCTCCAAAATTGAGGCTAGTGTTCGTTCCATACCATCTACTCTGTTTTGAAGCGTATCTGAACATATTGACATACCTGTTTTCCTTGTGGCTTCGTCAATGTGTGCAAGCGGACCATAGGTTTCACTGATGGCGTCTGCAATTTCCGCCTTCTCAGCCAAAGATTTGTCCTTATGCGCCGCCAGCAATGCTTGTAAATGCTTGAAAAGGCAGCTAAGCCACAGCGTTTGGAGGACCTCAGCAAGAAAGTCGGGACCTGCTAAACTCCGCAGATATCGCAACAACTGTGAAGGAGTTCGGTCTCCGATCGGTTCTTTCTCCAGCAACCGACGTGTGTTCGCTTCCTGCGAAACGCCCATGCGTTTTATGAGTTCGGTTTTCAGAAGCTCATATGATCGTTGTCCACTTGGTAAAGTGACGATGTCACGCACTTCGCGAGCATATCTCTCGTCGAGAGCTCCAACTGCGTGGATGAACTTAGTACTGTCGCGTGTAATCCCGGCATTCTCGAAATTGCATTCAAGCAACACAAACCAAAGAATAGGATCCGATGGCATGAAAGTTGGCACTTTCATCACCACGCGATCGATTGAAATTGGAGTTGTTTCGATTGCATCTGACTTCGATGCGACTGGTTCAGTCATGTTGACGAAGGATGACGCAGGAAACCGAAGATTTTGACTGATTTAAGATCGCTGTGGAGAACGCTGTGCTGAGCAACTGCGCACATGTATTCATTGATGAATTTTTGGAGTTCGGGGTCACCACTGTAGGATTTGGCACTGCTTTAATTAACAGAAACAATTATTCACAAGGCACAATCCTATTTTATTTCTTAATCCAATAATTCACATGTAATTACAAAGTACGTTCTCGTGTTTGATCTGCTTATCATGGCGGTTTCAGTCGTACTCCTCGTCTTCACGTTCTCCTTCTCTCCTGCTCTTCAACGCCTCTCGTGGTCAGATATCGAAGCTCGTCTTCTTCTCGGCTAGTCGCCACAGGCCTTTTTCAGATCCACGAAGATTGCCGCTACTTAGTCGCCCTTATCCAATCCATTGTTGATGAAATGTACTGCATCTAATGTCGCTGCTAGGGATGTAAACTAGATCGCCTCCTCGCGGTGCATCCTGGGTAACGCTAAATGATCTAGACTCTCTTCATGATCACGACCGCTTTCGTCCTCGGACTTCTCTTTGTCTAACGACTCGTTGTTGCACTTGGGCTGGTGGTCGTAGCATTCCGGACCTAGTCGTCCTCAGGCGCGGTAGCGACGGAGTGAAATCCGCTTCGTGAACGGCTCCGGGTTAATACGACCATCTCCGTCCCGTTAAAACCCTGGCAGGCCTCTTAGTACGTTCTCTCGTCTCGTCGCCATTAAGTTGGTGGTGTAGGTTCAGTTGAGTTGGACTCCTGATTAGCACCGATCCGGCTCTGACCACTTGTCCCCATAAGGGCTGGTGGCAACCCTCGCATGGCCTCCCTGCTTGCATTAGATTACCATGGGATCATTAAAGGTGACTACACAATCGGACTTGGGATAGCGGCTTTGAGTGGGGACCCTTATAAAATGAATAGAAAAAACAATAATAATAAACCAAAACTCGTCAGGCAAAAGCCTGACAACAAAATTAATCCAACCCCTTATGTGAAGGGGGGGACAAAAATGGCTGTGTCAGCGATTGCAGCTAAAGTCGCAGGGAGTAGAGATATGGCGAATGAGCCAGCTCTGCAGACTGAGACTAAGGCTGCTGTAGTTCGTGGAGACATGACGAATGAGTCAGCTCCAATGGCTACCGGCACAGCGACTAAGCTTGCAGAAGGCTGTGGAGACATGACGAATGAGCCAGCTCCACGGCCAATCAGCTCTTCCTCAACCCCTGTTTCCGGCGTTTCCGGGGCTCTGGTCACCAAGCCTGGCCTTGTGAAAGCCACGAAGCCCATTTGTGGCCAGTGTGACGGGAAGGTAGTGGCGAATGAGCCAACCCGTCCGTCATTAAGTGCTACCTCCGGTGCCACCTCCTCCTCAGGCACGCAACGCTCCTCTGCGAAATCATCTCGGGCTTACGGAACTAGAAGGGCAGCCTTCAAAGTTCTGAGGAAATTTCAAAACGTCTCCCCTGACACAATGTCCGACAAGGACAAAAAGTCCCTTGAATGGGCAAAATCCTACACTGGGGAGCACCCGCTCCCTCTAAATCCTGCAGGTACAACTCAGAAACGACAGAGGTCGGCTGAGCAGACGTACCAGGGCAGGCAGGACTGCAAAAAGCAGAAGACAACAACCAGCCCTTTAGGGATAACTCGGCCGTTTAATGAAATGGCCAAAGAGTGCCTTGTCTGGGCTGTAATTAATGCCAGCAAGGGAGATGGAATCATCTCCTCCGAAAACTGGCTCAAGATAAGGCAGGCTCTTTTCGTAGTCTGCTGTAAGCTGCAGAAGGCTAGCTCGGGTCCTCCACCTACGGTGAATGACGCGGGCTGGCACAAGGGAATCAGGCTGGTCGCGTGTGGAGACCAACGATCGGCCGATTTCTACAAGCAGGCTATCTCCGAGCTGGGGGAACTCTGGCCAGGCGCCAAGATTAAAGTGGTGACCAAGGATGAGATCCCCAGTCGGCCAAGATGCAGGACATGGATTCCTGCTTTCCATTCGGATCCAGTGGAGGTCCTGGACATTATTCGGCTCTTCAACCCTGATCTTCCTACGGAGGATTGGAGGGTTGTGAAGATTGGTGAGCCGGTGGACAATCGGCGGGAAGCCCTTTTCGTCATCAACGATAAGGCGCTGCCGGCATTGGATGCTCGAAAGGGCATCATCAGGTACGGGGTCGAAAAACTGGCCCTACGTATCTATCGAAGCGACAGGCCAAAGAGCTCTGCTTCGGGAGATCCGATACCTGCCGAGCCTGACCCAAAGATGGTGACCCAAACGACAGTGGAGCCACCTGAAAAAGGGTCTGATATCTCTCTGAGGGAGAAATCTGATGAGGAATCAGATTTGGAATCCCTCCTTGCCGATGGGGTTAGTGTCGGAACTGCCTCCGATTTGGGTGGCTGCCTGGACCTCATGACTCTGGGCGCAGAGCAAGAGGCTGGGACGGCTTCTATGTCCGAGGGGGAGGACCTTGATCTAACCCTAATTAACTAGCTCATAAATGGTGAAGGTACTCCAAGTGAATCTTCACCATTCCATAGCAGCATCAGCTGCCCTGCTACTCCGCCTGTCTAGGACAGAGGAGGAGCTAATTCTCATCCAAGAACCATGGGTTGTTAACAACCGGGTTTGCGGGTTACGCACCAATGAATACAGACTGATAACACCTGACGGCTCTTGTAAGCCACGTGCCTGTATTCTTGTCAGGAAAACCATAAATGTCCTTGTATTACATCACTTCTGTGACAAGGATAACATGGCTGTTGCAGTGGAGTGCGACCAAAGACCATGCTGGTTTGCTTCTTGCTATATGGCACATGATCATAGCACTAGCCCTCCCTGCGACATTGTCAGGGGGATCGTGGCTGAAGCCAGGAAAACAAGTGTGCCGCTGATACTGGGAGCTGACGCTAACGCTCATAACGAAGTATGGGGTAGCTCCAATACAAATGGTCGAGGCGAGGAACTTCTTGATTTCATCCTTGCCCACGACCTCTTCATCGCCAACACTGGCAGCGAACCGACCTTCCTTACCTCAAACCGAAGGGAGGTGCTTGACGTTACCTTGATTAGTGGGCGGCACTCGCAACTTCTCCGTGACTGGAGGGTTCTACAAGAGTGTTCTTACTCTGATCACAGGTACATATCGTACAACGTGGCTGGCCGCAGCTCTGCCGAGCAGGTAGCCTTTATTAACAGAAAGAGGACGGACTGGAAGCTTTTTAATTCTCTAATTCGATCCTCACTGGAAATTGTTCCTAAGAGCATTGACTGCTATCATGAACTGGATAAGGCAGTTGACACCCTTACTAGTTCTCTCAACTTCGCGTCTAGGGAAGCTTGTAAGCCACCCACGGGCAGGGGAAATCCCAAGCCCCTCTGGTGGAATAAGGAGATCAGTACCTTGCGAAGAGAATGTAGGAGGGAGTTCAATTGCTCAAAAAGATCTAATGACTGGTCGATGTATAAAACGAAGCTTAAGGCTTTTAAGTATGCCGTACGTAAGGCAAAGAGGTCCTCATGGAGATCTTTCTGTGGTAACGTGGAGAGTCTCAGCGAGGCAAATCGCCTTCGTAAGGTCTTAAGCGCGACACCAAAAGCTATGGGGTGCATCATGAATCCTGAGGGCACTTGGACTAGTTCGAGCGCAGATACTCTCAAAGTACTGATAGACGCACACTTTCCGGGCAATCATTGCCCTCTAGAAGTGGCGTGTCAGACGGAGCAAAATTACAGTTCAATCCCGCCGTTCAGAATATCAAATTCTCAACTGAGGTGGGCCATTAACTCATTTGAACCGTTTAAGTCCCCGGGCCCTGATGGCGTCCTTGCGGCTGACATTCAGCAGTCCATGGAAGTATCGCTACCTTGGCTCAGGGAGATTTATAACGCTTGTCTACGCTTCTCGTATGTTCCCACCAGCTGGCGGGAATCCAGAGTGGTGTTTATTCCTAAAGCAGGAAAAGTTACGCATGTTAAGCCGAAGGACTATCGTCCAATAAGTCTTAACTCTGTCCTGCTAAAGATTTTGGAAAGGATAATTGATTACCATATTAAAAGATCAATCGATCCTATGCTGATCTCGCAGTCGCAGCATGCTTATACCAAAGGTAAGTCTGTTGAGACCGCTCTTCACGTCCTTATTGAGCAAGTAGAGAAATCTCTTGCTCTAAAGGAATACACGCTTGCTGTCTTCCTGGACATCGAGGGGGCCTTCAACAACGTTAATTCTAACGCAATTGTTGAGGCTCTCTCGGTGCTGCATGTGGATGAACGGTTGGTTGCTTTTATTGTGCAGCTTCTCAAAAGTAGAGTTGTAATCTCTACGCTGGGTAATGCCAGCGTAAGACGAGGAGTCAGCACGGGCACACCTCAGGGTGGAGTTCTCTCTCCCCTGCTGTGGAACATCACGGTGAATACTCTTCTAAGGAAGCTGGACCGCGCCGGCTGCAAAGTGATTGCTTACGCAGACGACATAGCTGTTTCAGTGTCGGGAAAGTATTTATCTACGCTATCGGAGAGGTTAAATCACTCTCTTGACATAATTTCGCGTTGGAGTCGTGAGTGCGGCTTGAATGTGAATCCTAATAAAACGGAGCTAGTGCTGTTTACAAGGAGGTACAAAGTTCCTGATTTTGAGTTACCCAAATTGAATGGGGTCTCCATTAACTTGAGCCAGAAGGTCAAATACTTATGGCTGATCCTTGACTCGAAGTTACTATGGACGTACAATGTGGCAGAAAGAGCTCGGAAGGCTTTCAACGCACTTTACTGTTGCAAAAGGGCCATAGGGGCGAGTTGGGGATTGCAGCCTCGTACTGTTGCTTGGCTTTACACTGCTGTGGTGGAACCAATTCTGTTGTTTGGGGTGGCGTTCTGGTGGCAGGCTGCTCTTAAGGCTACCTGCAAAGGGCAGCTTGAAAAAGTGCGAAGAATGGCTGCACTACAGGTAACTGGAGCGCTCCGCTCCACTCCTACTAAGGCACTGTTTGTGCTGCTACATTGGCTTCCAACCAACCTACTGATCTCACAGCAAGCTAATCTTGCTGCTGTGAGACTAAACTGTATCTCAGCATGGAATAGGACAGAGTTCGGTCATGCGAGGATCTTGGTCGAGGGAGTACCCGCACCAGCGGTTATTGACTACAACGCCCCTCAATGCATACTGGATTTGGAGTTTACAACTCGCATTCCATGCAGGGAGGAATGGTGTGATGGTATCACCCTTGATAATGGGCTTATCCATGTGTACACTGACGGCTCAAAGCTAAACAATAGAGTTGGGAGTGGTGTATACTCAGATGAGCTGAATCTCAAGCTGTCCCTCCGTCTACCAGACCACTGTAGTGTCTTTCAGGCGGAGGTGGTGGCTATTTATCAGGCAGTCGACTGGCTTCTGTGTAATCGAATATTCGGGGTCAATATTGGTATTTTCACAGATAGCCAAGCGGCTATTAAGTCCCTTGCTGGTCCTTGTACAATGTCCAAGATTGTTGCTGAATGCCGTGCATCTCTTAGGGAGATGTCGAGACATTCGGTTGTTCAATTGATTTGGGTACCTGGACATAGGGGTTTTCAGGGCAACTGTGAGGCCGATGAGCTAGCAAGGCTTGGAACTTTGCTACCTGAGGTCTCTTGCTCCTTTTCAATAGGTATACCGATGACATCGGTCAAACTGGCCATAAGGCAAAAATATCTTGAGGACGCTAAGAAGTCCTGGGCAGATGAATCTTCCTGTGTGATAACAAGGCAGTCCTGGGTATCCATGGATGCGCATCGCACCAGGCAGCTTTTAGACTTAACTCGAAGCGCCCTTCGTTGCACTGTGGGCGTTCTAACGGGCCACTGCCTCATAGGACGGCATGCACAACGTTTGGGCGTAGAGTTTAATGACTTCTGTCGGAGCTGTGGCTCTGAGGATGAGGAGGAAACCATCCTTCACCTCATGTGTCAGTGTCCGGCTTTGGCAAGGAGAAGACTGGCGGCACTTGGTGCACCCTTTCTCTCCAACCTGACGGAACTGTCCCTGGTAGAGCTAAAGGGGATAGTCCGGTTTCTCAAAGGAAGCAAATGGTTTCCTGACTTTAGTGAGTAGAAGAGAGTCACTAAAATTATTGTGGTATCACAACGGGCCTCTTCTGTGCCTATGTGTGCTGGTCGTCAGGCCTCTGAAGATCGGCAGCCACGTTAACCTAACCTAACCTAATGTCGCTGCTAGTGTACTACTGTTTTCTTGAAAGCCATATTGAATTGGCGTCAAAATGGAGTTAGTCTTAATAAATTGAAGCAATTGTTTTTGAATGACTCTTTCAAATATTTTACTTAGGACACTTGTGACAGCTATTGGGCGATAATTTGATGGATCTGCTGGATCACCTCCTTTGAAGATTGGAGTGATTTTTGCCAGTTTAAGTTATCGGACATAAAGCTTTATTTTCCAGAGCGAACTTTCAAAATTCAAGACCCCAAAATTACCATAGCTAGCCGCTCCAGCCTAACTTTTCAACCAAGTTTCTACCAAATAGTCCAATGAAATTCGACATAAAAATGGCGAAACTTCGGAAAAATTAGGGAAAAGCCGACCTAAGCAAATTTTAGGTCAGGCTAATGTAAGCACCTTAGGACTAAGTTCGCTTAGTCCGCGCTTTAGGTCAGGTCACTATTGGTCCGACCGGTGTAAACCCGCACAATGTGCATGAACCAGATTGATGAACTATCAAACTTGAAGTAATCACACATGGAAAAGAAACGTTCAATGAATTAAAATTAAGCGTTGTTTTCGATGGTTCTTCAAAATCATCAAGTGACATATCCTTGAACGATATTCTCATGGTGGGCCCCATAGGCAAAGATGACTTATTCGCTATTCTATTACGGTTTCGATTACATCGATATGTACTCTCAGCCGATATAGAAAAAATGTATCGGCAAGTGTTAGTGCATCCAAGCGACAGACATCTGCAGCTCATATTTTTCCTAAAACTATGGATGAGCCTGTGAAAGTCTTTCGATTGAGTACAGTTACCTATGGCACTGCAGCAGCACCATTTTTGGCAATACAAGCTCTTCGAAAGGCTGCAGAACATGCTAAAGATCATTTTCCGATAGGAGCCTCAATTACCAACCAGGACTTTTTTGTCGATAATCTGTTAACTGTAGGTGATACCTTTGATGAGGTTGTCACTGTCCAGGCCCAGATTTCAAAAATCCTGCAAGGAGCATGCTTCACACTTAAAAAATGGTGCTCAAATGAACCAAGGCTGCTGTTAGGCATCTAGAAGGAACACCAAGAGGTTTTGACGTGACTTGGTGACAATGATATAGTCAAAACTCTTGGCTTATTATGGAGCCCGACTGATGACGAATTCATAATCACTTATAGGTTGCCGGAAGTCAGAGGCTCTATAACCAAGAGAATGGTGTTATCGGAAACAGCTCGATTCTTTGATCCGTTAGGGCTGCTTAGTCCAATTATTGTCAAAGCTAAACTATTTTTGCAAGAGCTTTGGAAATTAAAGATCAACTGGGATGAAAGCTTACTTGTGGAAATGCAGACAATATGGCAATATTTCCGTGATACCATCGCAAGGGCCAAGAACTTCACCATACCGCGACATGTTATTGCAGTAAATGTGAAGCTTCAGATTCATGGGTTTGCAAATGCTAGTCTACGCGCATATGGTGCCTGCATATACATCCAAAGTGAAACTCCAGACGGAATTATATCGACAAAACTATTATGTTCTAAATCACGCATCGCTCCATTAAAACCTACAATTATTCCGCGTCTAGAAATCTGTGCTGCGCTATTACTTTGTGAACTCTTCAAGCGAATCCAGAAAATTATTTCCCGTGGACTTGCTGACCTATTTTGTTGGAGCGATTCACAAATTGTGCTCGCTTGATAGAACTCTCTTTCTTATCAATGATCTTCATTCGTCGCAAACCACGCGGCAACAATTCAAGCAGCCACACCTAGTATCTGGCATTACGTTCCAACGCAACCCAACCCTGCAGACTTAATTTGTCGTGGAGCTAAACCAGAAAAGCTTCAAACATCTACAATGTGGTTACATGGTCCAGAATTTTTATCTACAGCAGAGTCCCAGTGGCCGTGTAACGTCGGATTTCTGGATGAAAACAATATTCCAGAAAAGCGCGTACAACACTTCATGACTTTAATGACCTATAAGGTGGAAGATAGAAGGTCTGTTCGCGTACTTTCAGTCACTGTATTTTACTGAATTTTCCTGAATCATGTGGTTAGGGAAATTCATGAAAAGAACGAAAACGCTCTCATTGGATTTCCCGAAAATTGACAAACAAAAGTGTCAGTTGTCGGTTTTTGGAAGAACAATAGTGATTATAAAGTCATCCTAAGCGGTGATAAGTTATCGCCACAAAAATATTCGTCCTTCATAATAACAATACGCCAAAAACTGTTTGAAAGTTTTCAGTGTTTTTCATTAGCTCAGACCCTACTGAATTTTACTGAAAGAGGGGAACTTTTCAGAATTCAGTAAAACAAAGTACAAAAACGGCTTTATTGCAATTAATTGCAATTAATCGTGGTACGCGAACAGACTTATAATAAGGAAAACAAGGTATGTTAGCTCTTATATCAAAACTGTGCGAGTGTTCGGGTTCATCAATCGCTTTATCAAAGCGTCGGTGTCGCGTATATATGCTTCGGGACCTAAACTTTTGTCATTAGCATTAACAGTCAAAGAATTGGATGAAGCAGTGACACTAATCGTTCGTTGTTTACAACGGGTTTATTTTATACGGACTGGAATGAACTCCTGAAAAATGCTTCTGTGAACTCTAAAAGCCGAATTTTGTCTCTACTTTCTTTTTTAGATAGCAATGCGGTTATTCGGGTCGGTGGACGAATTATGAAATCGGACTTACCATTTGATGCGAAACACCAGACGATTCCTCCAAACCATCACCTCTTTACTTATGCAGTGTTAACGTTTGTCCACGTAAATAATTCTCATGCGGAATGACACACACTTGCAAACATATTTCGACAGAAGTTTTGGTTAATCAACGCAAAGTCAGTGGCCAGACGAGTTATCCACCAGTGCATCATATGCTTTCGAGTGAAGCCCCGTTTTTTTCAACAAATCATGGGAAACCTTCCGCCTTATAGGCTGGCGGCATCGAATCCTTTCTCTATCACAGGGATTGACTTCTAGGGACCGTTCTTAATGCGCGCTCAACATCGAGGAAGAGCTCAACTCTAGGTTTATTACTAATGTTCGAAAAACATTAGTATTAAAATCGATTCGGCCAAAAATTCTCATATATATATATATATATATATATATATATATATATATATATATATATATATATATATATATATATATATATATATATATATATATATATATATATATATATATATATATATATATATATATATATATATATATCATCAAAAAATTTCAGTGAGATAATCTCGGGAACGCGCCATCCGATTGAGCTGAAACTTTCAGGATACATTGATGCAGTGACGGCTCGTCAGGGGCGGCAGGGTCGGCCCGGCCGTACCAAAATAATTGACTAATAACACCCGAAAATATTGAAGATATATAATTAATATTAAATGTTTAACTACTACTCATTTATTTCTTTCACTCATATCTTTAATATCAGTGGTTCTTTAATTTGCCATCAGCCGCGTATACAAGCCCGTATTAAAATAGGAATTAGATCGAAATAGTAAAGTATAAACGGGTAAACAACCCATTGCGATTCGTTTGCTTTGAATTCAATCTTATTTCAATTCCGATTTGTGTACGCGCAACGAACAACTTACCCGGCAATCTTTCATACGACGCGACGGCCAGCCGACAGTCCTCAAAACCTACATTACATACAAGCATTCAATCATATGTACTCGTATATACGACTACAATGCATCACCCACCCAACGAAACGGCGGCCATATCATACCCAGCAAGTGCATGCGAGAATCAAGTGAAGCCACGGCCGAAATTGCGGCCCATAGTAAACTGGCAGAGTCTGGCTACAGTCTAAGTCACTCAAAGCTTCTCAGGCAGCTTCCCTTCTATACTTTATTTCAATACTAGCTATTTAGCTAGGTGGTTCGTATCAAATTTCGAACTGATCATACAGACCGGGTAAAGCAAAAATGGTAAAAATTGCCAGCGGCCAGCCGCCAACTGCCGGAACTCTGCTTAAAAGCAGCAAGCATCATACATGCTCCGTTAAATTGCGCTAAAATCAATGTTAGGACGCTTTATGTTACTGGAGAGATTGAGTTTCTGTACCATAGCATTGTGCGGGTAGAAAAAGGTCAAATGGAAGTTTCTTTATTAAAGAATGCCTTGTGTTTGGTAGAGTGATAAGACGATGGTAGTGCATATTGGTAAGGCCAATGACAGACAGTTCGGTTTCACCGATGCGTTTAACGCTTCGGTTTGGCGCGTCGGCTGCCACACACAGCGTTTTTCAGCAGCGTTTATCGAGTCGGTTCAGTTACAAATTACGTCGGAGTATCATATAGATGCTTGTGAAAAAAGTAGTCGTGTATAGATACATATGTATATATATATGTATATACATATATATGTAAGTATATAGATGCATATGAAATTTGGGCTAAGTGATTCTAATACTAATTTTCTTTGAAAATCTGTAATTGCCTACTTTTAAAAACCAAGTGCCCACAAATGTTTCATTGTCCAATACTGTAACCTAACCATTCCTCAAAAAACAAATTTCTTATCAGATGTTCCTTCCCCTATTCCATGCATTCATCAATGCATCCAGAAAAATTCAGCTAGATCGGACTACGCAGAAATGAACAAAACGAAAAACGCTCGAAAACCGAGTCGGTGGGTCATTTCTCTCGTCTACCGACTCGTTTCCGAAACCGAGAGGCGGTTCGCACCGCGCTGTGTGTCATCACAATGCTAAAGTAATGCACGACTATACCGACTCGGTTTTCCTCTCGGGAAACGCCTCGCAAAAACCGCTGTGTTTGTCATTGGCCTAAAATAGAAAAAAAAATGCTTTTTGAATGATTTTATGTCTTGATTAGGAAACTGTGGTTGTCGTATAAATATAATTTGTCAGTGCGAAAACGGTTTTTCGAAAACGTTTTTTATTGAGGAGATGGTAATAGAAAAACTGAAATAATGCAGGTAGCAAGATCGTCCGGCAAACCATCTTTTTATAGACGAATTTATTCGTAAAGAATATAATTTAATGAAAAAATATGAGAAACTTAATCCAAAAGAAAACTTGATGAATTGGTACGTAGTATTTTATAATTAATGCTCGTGGTATACTCGTGAAGTCTGTAATGAACAATTTTTTAGTGTCCACTATAATTTTTAAAACTAATCATCGATTTAGTTCAACAGAGAAAGATAATATAAAGTTGCAATCGCAAGTTTTTCAACTTTAAAATGCATAAAAGCTTGCATTAGGAAAAATGTGCGATTAGGTCTGTTCGCGTACTTCAGCAGTAACAGAATTTGGCAGCTGGCTTCTTTTTGCTGCAAAATTTGGCTTGCAGCAAGAGTACAAAAACGACTTCTGCGAATCTATTTTAATATATTATAATTGATTCAGGTACGCGAACAGACCTATTGTCATTAATAGCAATGCTACGAAAATCAATTAAAGATAAATTATAATTTTTGTACTGAAAAAGTCGATGATTTCGCGGTAGTCAAAATAAAAGACTGAATATACAACGTGGTATTGCTTTGAATATCCTTTTGGCAAAAAAAAAACTTTGATTTGTTGCTTGCTCTTTGAAAAGTACTATAGGACTTTTGATTCATAAGAGACTATTTATTTAGCTACCAAAAATTTCATCTTGTGGAATAGAACTTCGCTTTTGGCCGACCCAAATTTTTATGTTACGAGCCGTCACTGCATTGGTGTATATGCAGAATAGGTCCAGGTCTCACTAAATGTCAGTTATTGTTAACCTTTTGGCGCGGGCGGCCATTTAAGTGATATTTTTAATATACCTATTATTTCGTACACAAATAATTTTCGCAAAAATAAAGTTGACGAAATAAATTTGAAACGTGTTTTACATGTGAATCGGATAATGTTTTGGAATTTTTTAACCCCATGTGTGCGCTGGGTGCCTAAAAAGAGAACGGGAAAATTTGAAAATTTTTAAATTGCGATAACTTTTGACAGAGCTATTCAATCATTATGAAATTTTCAGGACATATTTGCATTACTTAGTTGTAGATTTGTGTAGCTTTTATTCAGCGTGCTGGTAACCCTGTAGCTAGGGCAGGCGTTGAAAGTGAAAACTTCCAAATCATCGTTTCTCTTGAAAAAATGCCGCGCATTCAAAAAAAAGCCACTCATATGTAAATCTTGTGCTTTGTTTATATAGACAAAAAATAAAATTTGATATGGTATAACGGGCACGCCTGGTAACCCTTGCCCAATTTAGCTTTATTTTTAGCATCAAAAACTTCTGTTCACGGAAACTCACGATCCGAATCAATTGAAATTTGCAGGATGTATTGGTCTTAAATAGGACCAGGTCTGATAGAAGTGATTTTGAAATGCGGGTGATTCTGTGCCAGTGGTGCCATCTTGAAAAATCACTAAAAAAGATAACTGCTTTTAGCCCTATAAATTCTGATTGAATCGTTCGATTTCGACGAAATTCACACAGTAGTTGGACCTTACCTTAAACGAAGTGAAAACATTCAAACCATCGAATATTCAAAAAAATGTCCGTTTCTTACTATAAAACCAATCTGTTCCAATCCAATCGTTTCTTACAATAATACAAATCTTATGTTTTATCTACACGTTCAAAGTAAAACTTTGAAAATTTAATGTCGGACAAGAACGGTAACCCTCTCCCAGTTAACCTATATTTTTAGCATCAAAAACTTCTGTTCACGGGAACTCACGAACCAATAATCAGATACAGCTGAAATTTACAGAATGCATTGGACTTAAGTAGGACCAGATTTGATAGAAGCGATTTTGAATTGTGGGCAAGTCTGTGCCAGTGGTGCCATCTTGAAAAATTACATAGAAAAAAAACTTGCTTTTTGCCCTATGAAATGTGAATTCGTTACCAGATTTTCAAGAAATTGACACAGTAGCTGAACCTTACTCTAAACTCTGTTTGGTGGATATTTGGTTGAAAAGTTAGATTGGTGCTGCCAGCTATGGTAATTTTTGTGTCTTTGGTTTTGAAAATTCGCTCAGGAAAATAAAACGTTTTGCCCTATAACTTCCAGTGCAGTCATGGAATCAATACTCATTTCATACAATTAATGAAACCTGTCATAAAAATTATTTACGCCAAATTTGGTTGAAAAGCCATGATAGGGCTGCCAGCTATTGTTGGTTTTGTGTTTAATTGCAATATCTTTATTAAGCGGTTTCATCGTAGAATTTTCAATTGGTAATGATATTGTAGTGACAATAAATAGCAAATATTAAGCTTTAGATTATTTGAAAAACTCGCTGCAGGTAACCCTAAAATTTTTTATGCTCCTGTAACTTCGAATGTAATATAACAACGTGAAGCAGATGTGATATATTCTTGTCTTTGATACTGGCAAAAGGTTGCAAGCACGAGTCGGTTGCGCTATTTTTGTATCAATAAATGCTTACAGTTAGTATTCATACCGGAAACATTTACAATGAAAATAAATAACCAATGTTTCAATTCCCAAAGTTCTGCAAATTTTTCGGATCGCAGCCCCAACCACCAACTTCAGTTACAGTGCTGCAGGCACTGAGCATTTTCTTCATTGATGTTATATGAGATGCTGCTTTCAAAATTATGTGAAATAAGCAACTGATAACGAATATAATTAACCCGTGTTTTGCTCTCATAAACGTTGAAATTCATGCCAGTGGTAATATCTGAAACCTTCCACCATATGAGCTATAATGCATTCTTGAGACCAAAGTAAAACGTGGCATTTGAAACAGTTTGGCCGTGATAAGCAGCACATGTGGTGGAATATGCACTCAAAACCTGCACGATTCTTCTACTGTTCTTCGAACATTAGTGTTTCTAGCGGTTCAGGTGCGCTAGAGTTTTTTTCAATTTTTATATGTTTCGTTACAAAGGCTGTACATTTTGAATTAGTTTCAGATTCATCGACGGCCGCCTTAATTTTATGTCTCAAAAGTTTCATTGCTCGTAGGGGAAGGTGTAGCTAGATCTACTCGGATAATGCTACCAATTTCATCGGTGCCAACAACAAGTTTCAAGAGCTAAGAAAACTATTTGCAACTCAATCCCACATCAGCGAAGTTAATCAAACATGCCTTGAACAAGGGATCGAATGATGTTTTATTCCGCCGCGCTCCCCACATTTCGGAGGTTTATGGGAGGCGGTAGTAAAAAGAGCCAAGTTTCATCTTACTCGAGTGGTGGCTGACACACTCATGAGCAAATGCTGACAGTAATCTGTCAAACTGAAGCAGTTGTAAATTCAAGGCCAATCACGGAGATGTCATCTGATCCTAGCGATTTAGAGTCCCTCACGCCTGGCCATTTTCTTATTGACATCGCTATTCGAACCAACGTTCACACATTTGAACATCGGCGCATTGGCACATTTTGAAAGAATATCGTTCCTTCAACATATCTTTTGGAATATATGGCGCAACGAGTATCTGTATCTGCTACAATCTCGCAATAAGTGGACTTCGAATCATCCTAATGTAACAGTCAATCAACTAGTGCTAATGAAAGATGAAAATCTTCCTCAAATGAAATATCCTCTTGCCCGAATCATAGAAGTAACATCAGGAGAAGACGGCAAGGTACGAGTTGGTACGGTACGCACAGCATCAGGTGTTTTCAACCGAGCTATTGTTAAACTTTGTCTTCTGCCACTTGACTCAACAGATGAAAACTAAAATGTTCAAGGCGGGGAGGATGTTTAGTTGTCGCAAATTCTATTTTTACATTTTCTAGTTACTTGTACGCAAATTGTAACAGTTAAATTCATTTCTCGTAAAACAGGTATAAGCTAATCTGAATATTAGCATCTCGCACAGCTACATATGTAGCAAGAATAATACAATTCCTCGCTTATACTGATATTGAGTTTAGTCTGTCCCAGTGAGTCAAATTGTAGTCTTTGTCGAACAAGTTATCTCGTGACGATGGTAAATTCATTTAAATTGAACTTCATGTATTTTTTCGGCCGTTTGTCGCGATAAAAATTGTGCACATCGATTGGAATAAACAATCATTTACGAGACTCAACAATTAACGCTTCATTGAATTGGAAATTATTCAATGACTTCTTTTTTATTTGAAAAACCCCCAATATTTTGGTTTGAAAAACTCCCAACATCCCCCAAAATGTGTAGCATAATTTGCCTCCCCAATTTACCCCCCCCCCCCAAACAGGAAAAATACCCCACTTTGGGGGAAAAATACCCCAACCTGACAACCCTGACTGACACAGATTTGCTTCTTGTTTGGCATCATAGAACTGGGTTTTGCTTTGAGTGGTCCTCTGGGTGGGCGATTTCTTCAGTCCATCTCAACTTTGATCTAAACATTAAATTGTCTCTTAGCGGATGTATTCCGCACTATCCCGTTAGCTGTCAAAGAATGGGATATCGATCATTGGGGAGGTTGACAATATTTCGCAGTTTCTTCATGGTACTGTTAGGGGGTCTGTCTAGACTTTCAAATAGTTTTAATATTTTATCGTGTATGTATACGTAAATCGGGACTAATGTAAATTGTCTGTGTATAGCCGTACTCCTGACGTACCATGGAACTCCGAAAATCATTCTAAGCTCGAGGTTGTGACAGATCTGAAGTTGGGTTTAGTTCGTCTTATTTATTTGGTAGAAGGCAGTGCTATCGTATGTCAGTATCAGTCTATGTGTGGGTTTGTAAAGTAGTGTCTTGCTCGTCATATTAAGTTTGATTGGTCTGATCATGGGTTGGAGTGTGCTCAGTATATTAGTTTTTTATGTGCAACGCCTGTGAGAGTCTGTCGTCAAATGTGAGCCCGAAGTATTCCGCAGTACGTTTCTAGTCTATCGTCTTACTGTCGATTGTTAGTTGTGTTGGTTGCTCTGAATGAATTGAATATATCTTTATTATAAATTAGTTGTTCATTCTTAGCCTAACTTAAAGTTTAACTAACAAACGAAACTTTAAGTCGAACGGCTATACTATTTTAGCCTAACGGCTATACTATTTTCATAAGCTGCCGCTGCAACGCTATCATCATTAGAGCCACCTTCGCGCCCTAGTGACCGAATCAGTCCATTTTCCTGCCCGTCTCTCTGTCCTTTCAATTGTGTCGTTAATTCTACAACTCGGTCCCTAAGTGGCTTCAGTCCCAGCTCCTCATCCACTCGGCCACTTTTTAGTTACCAGGTTGTAGAACCTCTCAGTGCAGAAGCGCAGCATTCAACTTTCGAATACCTCCGTTTCTGCTATGGCAGTCTTTGAACAGGTTATCCAGAATGGGGATTCATAAGTCAGGATAGGCCGGATCAGGGTCTGATAACAAATGAATTTAGTTTTGGGGGTCATGCCCATCTTTTTGGCAAAAAAGAGGTCAGATGCGTTGAAATGCAGATTTTGTAACTCTGATTTTCCGCCACATAAAGGGATTACATTTTCGAAATTCCTAGAAATCGATTTTAAAGTTCTTTAGAGATGGGGTCGGAGTACTCTTAGGTGTTCCGAACGCGAGAGCGAGTTTCTTGGTCTTGCTGCGAATAGTTTGAGATCCCCGATACTTGGAAGGATTGCGAAATACGCACAACTGAGTCTTACTGGTGTTTGGCTTGATACCCCATTCGTCAAAGTAAAGACTTAGTTCTACCAATTAGTACTCCAAGTTCTTCGCTGCTTTGAGTGGGTTCGAAGCGAATAAGAGCGTGCCATCGGCATATTGAAGGATTTGGACCAAATGACCCACTGCAATAGGAAGGTCAGGGGTAAATATGGTATACAGAATTGGTCCAATAACAAAGCCTTCTGGCATTCCTGATATCACAAGCTTTATGAAGGAGTCTGCCCCATTAACGCTGAATAGTAATGTCTGTTGATAAAAAAGCTTGTGACAAACATCAATAAATATCAATATTTCCTACTGTAATGTATATGTCGCGTTGAAATTTGCCCCAATCGGTATTTTGAAAGCTCGCGTTGTCTTTGTGGGTCTTTACATGAAGCTGAAAAAAGAGCGAAACTGAAGTTGAAGCTTCACGGCAAAGTGATCAAATATACCAGCTTGCGTCCAGCAGTGTGGGGGATCAATATTGCTGCACAGGTCTTCTTACAGGAGAAACAATTCTATGGTTGAGTTACGCTTGGTCTGGCTGGTGAGTTCGAAGCAACTTCTGACAAGGAAATGGGAGGACTGCTTAGTTTGAGCCATTCGAACAAAACCTTGCCATTTCCATTTATTACGAAATCTTCCCATTGTGGGTGTCTCGATTTCAAATTGCCACCAATAAGCGAGATATGATTGAGCCAATCACTCCGAAAATATGTAACAGACTTGAATTTTACGAACTAAATCGAACGTACAGAGATGCTACGAAGATTCGGTTTGATGTGTATTGAGCTGTACATTAGTGAGTGGTTATCAGTAGCTCAGTCACCGGTCAGTCACCGGGAACGCTTCAATATGATAAGTTATGTAGTTTAAGCTGCGTTGTTCTGATAAAGTAAAATACACATAGTGTTTGATTATAGAAACCGGGTTTGAAATATATCAATTGGCAACGATGATTAACAAAAAACTGAAAACTTATTACAAAAAAATTAAATTAAAGCGGAAGAGATAGATGTGAAACAACCAAGTGAAAACAATAAAAGTAACAGTGCGGCAATAACGGTAAACATGAGTTTCATTGACAGCATCGAGTATTTTACACCGGGTGAAGACTTTGGAGAGGACGGGGAACAATTGGGGCATTTATTAAGTACTAATAACTTGACGGAAGACAAAACAAAGATATCTTATTTAATAATCTTGATTGGTCGAGAATCGTTTAAGATTCTAAAATCGCTCAAGGCACCTGATAAGCCAGACACAAAATCATTTATCCAATTATAGAAATTTTTGGACAATATTTCAAACCCAATGTAAACATCACAACAGAAAGATTACAGTTTTATAAAAGAAACCAAAAATTCAACGAGATCATCAGTGATTTCTTTGCGGAAATCAAGGCACTATCACAGAGTTGCGAATTCGATAATTCCCTAGATGACGCATTAAAAACTAAACTGGTCTGTGGACTTAATAATGAAGGCATGCAGCAGAAGTTATTAAATGAAACGGAATTAGATTTCGATAAAGCCTGTGAACTAGAAAAAAACATGGAAAAGACAAACAGCCAGATGAGAGTGATAAGACCGGAGATAACTAATGCAATCAAACAAGGGAGAAGCCGCAGAATATCAAAAGAGACAGGACCATTTCGTAATCGGAGTTATTCAAGGGAGACAGGGAAGACTAATCATAACCGGCAAGCGGAAAGTAAAAATAAAAAAAAAACCTAGTGCATAAGAACCGCTAGAAACACTAAACGTCTGCTGTAAACGCTGTCATTATTTACTTATTTTTATTGCAAATGTTTATGTGAGCATTTACTGGTACAAAAATAACAAAAACGCCTCGTGCAGTCAACCCTTTGCTAGCACCGAAACCAAAAATATGTTACATTTATCCCACGTTGAAGTCAACCTACTCTGCGAATTTGGTATTCATTCGATGACTGCATTGGAAGTTATAAGGATACCAAGAAATTTAGGGTGAAAACCCGTAAAAGTTTTCAAATTTTCTAGCTCGTAACATTTGTTGTTTATTTTCACTACAAGATCACTATGGTTTGAAAATTCTATGATAAAATAGCTTACTAAAGATATGCAAAAAAAAACTACAAAAGCAACCATAGCTGGTAACCCTATCATTTTATTCCAACTAGATTTTCGCTGAGTATTGTCCACAACTAGTTCACTTTGCCATATGAGTTTCGTTATGATTCCATGACTGCACTGGAAGCTAAAGGACAAAGAAATTTATTTTCCTGAGCGAATTTCCCAAATTTAAGACACTATAATTACCAAAGCTGGCAGCTCCAAACGAATTTTCAAACCAAATATCTATCAAACGTATCTGATTATTGGGTCGTGAGTTCCCGTCAAGAGAAGTTTTTGATGCTAAAAATAAAGGTATATTGGGGAAGGGCTACCAGTCGTGCCCGTTGTAAAATTTCATATGTTTTACTTTGGCTATGTAGACAAAGCATAAGATATATATATGAGTTGCTGTTTTTCTAAAACGCGACAATTTTTCAGGAGAGTCGATGATTAGAAGGTTTTCACTTTCAGCGCCTCCTCTTGCAACAGAGTTGCCAACACACTCATCAAATGCAACACAAATTTACAACTTAATAGTTCCAATATGTTCTGAAAGTTTCATAAACATTTGATAGCTCTGTCAAAAGTAATCGCAATTTAAAAATGTTGAAGTTTTCCCGATCTCTTCTTCGGCACTTAGCGCACACATGGGGTTAAAAAATTCCAAAACGTTATCCGATTCACATTGAAAACACATTTAAAACTCATTTCGCTAACTAAATTTTTGCAAAACTTATTTGTGGACGGAATAATAGGTATATTAAAAATATCACTAAAATGACCGCCGGCGCCAAAGGGTTAAAGATAATTAACATTTGGCGCATACTTTCGAAACCACTTTGTCAAAATAAAAATTTTCAATGTAAATAAAAAAAACTCTAGCGCACCTGAACCGCTAGAAACACTAATGTTCGAAGAACAGTAGAAGAATCGTGCAGATTTTGAGTGCATATTCTACCAGACGAGCTGCTTATTACAGCCAAACTGTTCCAAACGCCACGTTTTACTTTGTTCTCAAGAATGCATTATAGCTCAAAAACTTTGAAAGCAGCATCTCATATAACATCAATGAATAAAATGCTCAGTGCCTGCAGCACTGTAACTGAAGTTGGTGTTTGGGGCTGCGATCCGAAAATTTGCGGAACTTTGGGAATTGAAACATTATTTATTTATTTTCATTGTAAATGTTTCCGGTATGAATACTAACTGTAGGCATTTATTGATACAGAAATAGCACTACAGACTCGTGCTGGCTACCTTTTGCCAGTATCACATCTGCATCACGTTGAAATTAACCTACCCTGCGAATTTCGTCTCGATCCGATGACTCCGTTCGAAATTATAGGAGTATAAAAAAATTTAGGGGTACCAGCATTTTTTAAATAATCGAAAATTTAATATTTGCTGTATACTGTCACTACAATATCATTACCATTTGACAATTTTACGATAAAATCGCTTAAGAAAGATATTGCAAATAAACACAAAACCAACAATAGCTGGCAGCCCTATCGTGGCTTTTCAACCAAATTTAACCTGAATAATGCCTATAATAGGTTCCATTAAATGTATGAAATTTGTATTGATCAGTCATGATGCACTGGAAGTAATTGGGCAAAAAGCTTTATTTTCCTGAGCGAATTTTCAAAACCAAAGACACAAAAATTACCATAGCTGGCAGCACCAATCGAATTTTTCAACCAAATTTATATCAAACACGGCTTAGAGTAAGGTTCAGCTACTGTGTCAATTTCATGAGAATCTGGTAACTGAATCAGAATTCATATGGCAAAAAGCCGTTTTTTTTTCTTTGTAACTTTTCAAGATGGCACCACTGGCACAAGGTTGCCCACAATTCAACACCGCTTCTATCAGACCTGGTCCTGCTTAAGTCCAATGTATTCTGTAAATTTCAATTGCATTTGATTATTGGTTCGTGAGTTCCCGTGATCAGAAGTTTTTGATGCTAAAAATATAGGTTAATAGGGAAAGGGTTACCGTTCTTGTCCGACATGAAAATTCCAAAGTTTTTCCTTGACTATTTAAACAAAGCATAAGATTTGTATAGAAGTTGGTTTTCATTCTAAGAAACGGACATATTTTAGGAGATTCGATGGTTAGAATGTTTTCACTTTCAGTGCCTGCCGTAGCTACAGGGTTTCCAGCACGTTCATGAAAAACTACGCAAGTGTGCAACTTAACAGCCTTTGTATGTTCTGTAAGTTTCATAATGATCTGATAATCTAATAAAAAGTTATCACAATTCAAAAATTTTCAAATTTCATTTTAGGCACCTAGCGCACACATAGGGTTAAAAATTTCAAAAACATTACCATATTCACAGTAAAAACACGTTCAGAATTCATTACATAAACTTTTTTTTTGCAAATTTTATTTTGTGACAGAAAAATAGGTATATTTAAAATATCACTAAAATGGTCGCCGGCACCAAAGGGTTAAAGATTATTAACTTTTTGTGAAATCTGGCACTATTCTGCATATACACCAATGTATCCTGAAAGTGTCAGTTCAATCGGATGGCGCGTTCCTGAGATTTTTTCACTGAAATTTTTTGATGATATATATATATATATATATATATATATATATATATATATATATATATATATATATATATATATATATATATATATATATATATATATATATATATATATATATATAGAGAGAGAGAGAGAGAGCGAGAGAAATATGAATTTTTGGCCAAAATGATTTTAATACTAATATTCTTCTTCGAACATTAGTAAAAAAATTTTCAATTTTAATCGTCCCGCAAAAACAATTCCAATTTGATTCGGCTTCGGAAAACGATCGAGTTTCCCGTATCAATATTTTCTGCTTTGATAAGCTTTAGACGCGATATACGTTGTCTATGCTGATTTATAGACAAGAAGGCAACCATGATCGCAAATCAATAACCTTTATGAGTAAATTATTTCGATGGATATAAGTCGGAGATGTTAAAATTTGTCACAACCAGCGTAAATAAAAATTAATGATTTCCAACTGCAACTGGTCACACCAGTCAAGTATGCACTGTGTGCTGGTGTCTGATGAGAATCAGTGCATACCTTCGAAACCACTTTGTCAAAATAAAATTTTCAATGTAAATAAAAAAAAAAATTAATTTTATTGCAATTTTATTCATCCCTCAAAAACAATTCCAATTTGGTGAGATCTGGACCTGTTCTGCATATACACCAATGTATCCTGAAAGTTTCAGCTCAATCGAATGGCGCGTTCCCGAGAAATAGTCACTGAATTTTTTTGATGATATATATATATATATATATATATATATATATATATATATATATATATATATATCAGTGGCGGCTCCTCAGAGGAGGCAAGGGAGGCAGTGCCTCCTCGATAAAATTAAAAAAAAAATGTAGGCTACATTGATCAATAAATTGTCTTTGCATTCCTTATAAAATTATTATTTTCCTCCCGAGTCTCCTCTACTTTTTTATCTATCGCTGCTACATACATACATTCAAAACTCAAGTTTAGAGCAGCGCCTCAATGCAAAAAGTAAAAAATAAAAATACCGCCACATGAGATGTATGCCTAGAGCACTGCCTCAGTGTGAAAAATCGAAAAATGTTGCCATCAATCCTTACCAACGTGCTGCAGATCGATTTGAGACATACCGAAAACGAAAATGAGGCAAATTCATATCTGCCTCAGTGGTAACATTTTTATCAATGAAACTTCATAAGTTGTACTTGGTCGTCGCTCATATATTTTCATATATGTCGTGTTGCGAAACATCGTAATGAGAGGCATGCCTCCACACCAGGTTCCGAAACGAAGGCAGCGAGAAATCATGTGGGTACATGTTGCCGGAGTTTTTTTTGTTTTATTTTTTGCTTTCGTTTCCTTGTTATTTCGTTGCACAGAATCTAAGGTAATTATTTTAGAGCAAAGCAGGATAGAAATGGACAAATTACGAGCTGTCCATATATACCTTTGAAGAGTTTTTAATTTTTTTATTTTACCAATGCTTTATGTTTCGGTTAATGAAATGTGTACAAAATGTAACAAGAATGGAAAATCATTTCAGAGACTTTTAGGAAAGAACACGAAAATTATGTACATATGTTTGCATTTTAAGGGAACTTTGCGTTGCTGTTTTTTATATTTAGGTGTTAATTTCTGATTTGGTAATTTGTGTTTGATGTTCAGTAGCATTTAAGCTTGCTAATAGTGAGTTTACAAGTGATCAAAGTGTTTTCTTTTCGTGAATTTGACTGGCAGGAGAATTTACCAGCTCGAACGAAAGCTAAGTTTATTATATATAATATTATTATCTGTCAGTATTTTTATGCTGATCGATTTTAGTTCTGATCAATTATAATTGATATATATATATATATATATATATATATATATATATATATATATATATATATATATATATATATATATATATATATATATATATATATATATATATATAAAAGATTTGATTAATTTTTATTTGGAAATAAAATGAATGCGATAGATGAGTTATTAGTTAGCCCATTCAGCCGAAAAAGCTATCCGCAAAAATTAAAAATTAAAAGTGAAGGTAGGCCGACCCCAGAGCTGAAAATTATTAGAGCTGACGGGAAAATTAACCGCACATTCAGTGTGGAGTGGTACAGTAAATATAGTTGGCTTTCTGGTAGTTCCATTGCTGCGAAACTCTTTTGTTTCTCATGTGTACTGTTTCCTTTGAGCTCCAGTAACGATGTGTGGCAGAAAAATGGTTTCAACGATTTCGAGAGTATCATTAATGACCCTAATTTTGATTCTGATTCTGTACGTGAAGCTATTGGGTTTCTTCACACAATTAGGGATTTTGATTTTATGTTTCTGCTTACAGTTTACCAAACACTTTTTCGTTACACGTCTCACCTATGGGATGTTTTGCAAGCAAAAAGCTCAGACATTTTTTTTTTTCAAAAACAAATAAGCGTGACAATCGATCATTTTCATAAGATGAGATCGGATGTCGAATTTGAAAATCATTTTAAATTTGCATTAGAAAAATCTACTTCGTTGCCTCATTCTAGTCGTAAGCGGAAACTTGGTGGCGGTGTTGAAAATGTTGATCAGCAATATCGAATTTTATATTTTGAGATTGTCGATAATCTAATTGCCCAAATAGGAAACCGGTTTAATGAATTTCATAAGCTAAAATTTTTGAATCTCATGGATATGAGCAAGTTTTTAATTTTTCAAAATGCATTTCCACAACCTTCCTTTGACTGCCTGATGTCCACTTATGGTCGTTTTTTTAACAAAGGAAAACTTAAAAGCGAGCTCATTGTCTTGTACGCTGACAAAACAATCTGGGAAAGCTGCCATACAGTGCATGGACTTTTGACATATCTTCATTCCATAGGCATTCATGATGTTATGCCAGAAACCGTCAAATTAATAGAGTTAGTCTTGACAATCCCGGCAACTTCAGTAAGTACTGAGAGGTCAAATTCCGCACTTAAAAGAATTAAAACTTATTCTAGAAACACCATCGGTCAAACACGATTATCGGACCTTATCGCTGCTAAGTATTGAGAAACAATTTGTCAAGGAATTGGAGCAAAAAAGTAGCTGGTATGACGATATTATTCAATATTTTGCAACTATGAAAGAAAGAATGATGGATTTTATTTTCAAGTAAATTTTTCTAATGCATTCTTCACATTTCTTCCGTTCATCGCACAGTCTCGAAAGTTCCTCAAATATATTTTAATTCAACTGCCTCCTCGTTTTTGAATGCCACGAGCCGCACTGATATATATATATATATATATATTATATATATATATATATATATATATATATATATATATATATATATATATTATATATATATATATATATATATATGTATATATATATACCTATATGGAAATATGCATGTTTGGCCAAATTAATTTTAATACTAATGTTCTTCGAACATTAGTAAAAGTAGGGAACTGGTCTGCTACAGATACGGAAAGCGAGTCACAAGAGAGAGAGAGAAATATGCATTTTTGGCCAAAATGATTTTAATATTAATATTCTTCTTCGACATTAGTAAAAAAATTTTCAATTTTAATCGTCCCGCAAAAACAATTCCAATTTGATTCGGCTTCGGAAAACGATCGAGTTTCCCGTATCAATATTTTCTGCTTTGATAAGCTTTAGACGCGGTATACGTTGTCTATGCTGATTTATAGACAAGAAGGCAACCATGATCGCAAATCAATAACCTTTATGAGTAAATTATTTCGATGGATATAAGTCGGAGATGTTAAAATTTGTCACAACCAGCGTAAATAAAAATTAATGATTCCAACTGCAACTGGTCACACCAGTCAAGTATGCACTGTGTGCTGGTGTCTGATGAGAATCAGTGCATACTTTCGAACCACTTTGTCAAAATAAAATTTTCAATGTAAATAAAAAAAAAATTTAATTTTATTGCAATTTTATTCATCCCTCAAAAACAATTCCAATTTGGTGAGATCTGGACCTGTTCTGCATATACACCAATGTATCCTGAAGTTTCAGCTCAATCGAATGGCGCGTTCCCTAGAAATAGTCACTGAATTTTTTGATGATATAATATATATATATATATATATATATATATATAATATATATATATATATATATATATATATATATATATATATATATACATATATATATAAATATATATATATATATATGTATATATATATATATATGGAAATATGCATGTTTGGCCAAATTAATTTTAATACTAATGTTCTTCGAACATTAGTAAAAGTAGGGAACTGTCTGCTACAGATACGGAAAGCGAGTCCACAAATTGAAGTTCTGCAGACGCAAGTTTTCACCATCATCAAAAATAAATTTAATAGGGAAGTGATACAAACAGTCTGACGTTAAGATATTTAAATAATATTTCCTTTTTCTAGTGAAAAAAGTTGATTGTTAATAGTTGCTTTGTGAAATGTAAGTCGATAGTGGAGCTTGCTCATCAGTAATTGGCCTGCATTCCTTTGAAGTAGTTTAAAAATTGCAAATTAAAACCTATGGTGAGACCATTAAAGGTAATTACTAGACAATCAATAAACATCATTAGAAAAGTTACGGTATCGGTAAAAGATTTTATTGATAAACCAAAATCGCATATTTTGGATTTAATCGTAATTAAAACGCACGAAGAGTTTGTACCGCTGTGAGGCCGTTCTTGGCTAGATGTACTTTTTCAGAACATTTTCAAATAATTGCGTGGAACCTAAGCGACGTGAAAACAATGAGAAAAAAATTATGATTGATCAGTTGAAACAAATGTTTCCCCCAGGTATTCTCCAATAGTTTATCAGAACCAATTAAGGAATATAGTGTTAGGTTGCAGTTAAAAGAAAATGTAAATTCGTTTTTTTAAACCCTATAGAGTACCTTTTGCCTCAGGAATCGTGTAGAAAAGGAAATTGACAGGTTAGCTGAGAGCAATATTTTAGAGCTAATTAAGTACAGCGAATGTGGGCCTTAGACTGTGTTAACTGCAAAATCGGAATTAATAAAGTGATTAAAACATCGATACCAATGATAGATGATGTGTTTTCAAAGCTTGCAAATTGCACGTTTTTCTGCATTTAAGATTTAACCGGGGCGTATCAGCAACTCGCAGTTAATGAGAAATAACAGAGCTTACTCAATAAAAAGAACAGCTAATTTTCTATACTAATAAATATGTTTAATGTTTTACAATTTTCGAAGAAAATTAGTATTAAACTCGTTTCGCCGAAAATTCATATTTCTTTATACATATATATATATATATATAAATATATATATATATATATATATAAATATATATATAATATATATATATATATATATATATATA